>APFE031071012.1:185502-214022 GCA_000404065.3 Pinus taeda
ATTTATAATATAATTTAATTACTATAAATATAATATTATTTTTTAATTTTTAACAGTATCTAGCCGTTGATGGTCAACCTAGTCAACCTAGCTATTTGGAGGATCTGCTCTCCCTATTTAAGATGCAGCCATGATCTGACTCCTCAAATTGTCCTGACGATGAACCACACTAGTTGGTTTGAAACACGTCGATAAAGGTCTTTCTACATGTGATTTATGCCGAAGTTCTTCTTTTAATTTTATTTAAAGTGTTAACAATTACCATTTGGGAATAGAGCGCCAACGGTTCCGACCTAGTCACACGCTGACGATTACGCCGACAATTACGCCAACCGCTAACCTTAACAAGCGTTAACCGCTAGGAGATTGTGGTCACATGCGTGCCAATCCACCAACAATTACGGTCAGCCGGCAGTCAAGCCTGGCGGACCTCCAAAATTGGCGGAAATTACCAATTTTAACTGCAATTAACTCCAATCAGCAAGATTTAGTGGAGGATTTTTAGGTGAAATTGATTAATTGAACTAAAGATGCAATTTTTGACCTAGGAGAGTAAAAAAAGAGTCTACCTAGACTAATTTTGGCCTTCTGAAGCCATTGGAATAGTCCAGAGAAGCTAAAAAAGCCATCTTCAAGGAGATGTTCATCTAGGGAAATTTTGGAGCTCAGGGCCACCAGGGGTTGGAGGTTGTTGCAGGAGCTACCAGTATCCATTCTCAGCAAACAAACAGTCTTTCCTAACTATAATGAACCTTCTGAATCCAATGAAGGTGTTTTTAGAAGCATTTGGAGACTTGTAAAGGCCGAGATGCTGAAGGGAAGTTTCAAGCAGCCCAGAGCCAACTGTGGAGGAAGGCCTAGATTGGGGATGCAATGCTCGTTTTGAGAAAATGAACAGTGGTTTGTTGATGTCAGATATGTGCTAGAGATAGTAGTAGAGGTTTTAGAGACATTTGAAGCATTCTGAAGGAGTTTGTGCCATTAAGAAGCTCAGGGAAGCTCAATGCACTGCTGAAGGAATTAAGTCCAAGGGAACATAGATCTGCTTTCACAATGAGGACAGCCATGACAGGGATGTAGATGGTTTTCTAAGCCCATTGGTTCAGTTCAGTAACCTCTAGAGTTGAGTGTGGAACTTGTAAAAGAATTCAAGCCATAATCCCAAAGAGCCAAGTCAAATTGATAAGAGCTTATGGAGACGTAGCCCATGAGATCAGGGTGAAATCCTTATTAAATTTGTTGTTATGTGTGATGTTTATTTTCTACATTATATGTCTGATATATGTGTTTAATATCAGAAGAAACAAATCAAGTTGAATTACTTAAATAGATGAAAACAAACAAACACTTACACATGTTTCAAGTACATAATTCTGCAATTGTCAACATAAGCTAGATCGTGTTTGTTTAAGCTTTGGAGTGGGAAGTTCTTGTAAACATGACAAGTTTTTCAAACCCTCATTTTAGATTATGCATTTAAGAAGTTACGAAGGTGGTATGTGGGGACCAAATCATACAATGTGTTGAACCCACCACCAAACCACAAAAGGAGTAAAGAGCGAGCTCGAGCCACATCTGTACCAAGAGTCTCATTCCAAGAATGGTGAGAGAGGCCCACTGCATTGTCATGAGTTGAGATAGCCACCACCAATGGTCCCATAGGTTGCCATAGAGAAGCTCCAAGGATGAACACTAGCTGCTACAGGATTTGGATTCAGTGCTACATGATACATAATAGGTGCTACAAGATTCTAACTAGCTCATACAGGATTAGCCCAAGAGGTGGAAAATGGATCAATTTTGTGGAAATTTTCCTCCAAAACCCTAAATCCATAAAGGAATCTCCAAGGGAGGGTTAAGTAGTAAATTTTCCTCACCTTCCATACACAAAAGTTGGTAAATTGATCAAATAGAGGCATCCTGTAGAAAACCACTAAAAGTTATTTTTTTCAAAACCTTGATTCTCCTTAGGCAAGAATATGCTAGTAGAAGGGTAAAATTGTTTTTAATTTTGCATATAATATCCCTACCTCTTATCAAAAAAATAACATCATTCCTCTCATCTCTACTCTGAAACCCTAGACTGCCCAGAAATTGATAATTAACAGAGAATTCCTTGAAATGTTTTTGAAGAAGTACAATAGGGAACACGGAAAAGGAGGCTTTCATGGAAACCCAAGCTCAAGATTTACTAGAGCATGGAGAGACCAAAAAAAATATTTTTATAGAAGAAGATGGAGAGGAAGGAGAAGAAAAAAGAGAAAGACAAATTGAAGGGAAGGAAGAGGAAAAACCAGAGATAGAAGTAGAAGCCTTTGGAGGAACATCTAGGCCTCAAAAGAGGAGGAGACAAGAATAACAAACAAGACTTTCACAAGGAAACACTAAACAAGAATTGGTTGCCACCTTGTCATCCTAAGTACACTATTCAAGATCAAAGGGAGGTAGCCAAAAAAAGGTCCTCTGTATTTCAAAAGAAGGTGAAGCACTAGACTCAAGCAAGGGAAGCCTCAACCTCCCTCAACAACCCCTCAGTAATTGAGGAATCAACCATTTACCAAAAGGAAAAATGAGAGGGAAATAAGAAGCAATTTGAAGGAGTAACCTCCCTCCAAGCCAAAGGGAAGTAGCCCCAAGCCTCATAGAGAATTCTAGACACTAGGGGAATCAAGACTAACAAGCCACAAGAGGATTTTTCCCTTCTACAAGAAGGCAAATAAGTGCTACATGATCATAACAATTTGGTACATGATTGAGACAATATGTTATGGGATGCTTTGTGTTTCTACATGATTGCATTTGAGGGTATTTTGAGGGTTCTAGAGTTGACCAAATGGTGGAAAAGGGTACCAGGAGGTTGGTAAAGGATGTGGAAGACCTTGCCAAACCTAGCCCATCTTGCACAAGAGGAAAAAGACAAACTAATGGTCTCCAAAAAAATAGTGATTTTTCTGTGCGCAAACAATTTTGGAAAAATGAGTGAAAATGGAATGAAGTTGTTAAGAGAGAAGGTGTGAATGTAAAGGAGATGATGCTACTTTGCCTTACAAACCAACATAGTTCACCTGCAAAGAGGAAAGTTATGTTTTTGTGCTTGAAATACTGTTAAACAAATGCATGAAAAGAACAACTATATTTTTGTGTTTGTCCTTGCAGAACCTACAACCACGCTTGTTAAGGGAAAGGACAGAGAAATGTACAAGAGAGAGGCCACCAGGGCCATGAATGAGGTACAATTAAGTGACTAAATTGCTCGGAGAATGAACAACACTTTCAATAGGGGGTATGATGGACCTCCAAATTAAAACAAATTAAGGCCCATCTAACCATCCTTCAACACACTAAACCTCTTTTTTTCATTTGATGACATGTTTTGAGCTATAATGTGTTTATTAGGAAGGTTTAGAGATAATTGCATATTATGTGCATACTATTATTTATTTTTGTAGAATATTGTGAGAATATTGGACAAATTCTGAAGATTTGGAAGATGAGACAATCTTGGGACTAGCTCCCTGCTATAGGATGGACCAATAAATGAGTAAATATCATAAAATCATTGACAAATTCTAGAGCTCTAATGATTGAGAAAATCTAGGAATGTGCTCCCTAACATTTAATGAAGATTCGTACTTTTGGGAACCAGGTCCACTTTTTAAGGGATTTTGGAGGGGAAAACTTCTCTTTTTGAGGATGCTTCCCCATCAATTTGTATAAGTATCAATTTGAATTTTCCTCTAGGGGCATGTATTTCTTAGTCTTGTTGTGGAGAAAACTTTTTATTTAGCAGCTCTATTTTCATTTCTAGTAGGGATGTACTTGGATTGAC
This sequence comes from Pinus taeda, assembly GCA_000404065.3. Taxonomy (NCBI): domain Eukaryota; kingdom Viridiplantae; phylum Streptophyta; class Pinopsida; order Pinales; family Pinaceae; genus Pinus; species Pinus taeda. The sequence goes on from APFE031071012.1 coordinate 189,332, forward strand.
TCTATTAATGAAGTTTGGTGTCATTTTTAGCTTCTAAAGCTTGGTTTCCTTCATAGGACTCTGAATATCCTTAGAATTGTCCATCCGAGGAGCCTCAGAGCTCTGTCGTACAATTTTTTTATACCTTTTTTGAATGTTTTTCATTCACATCTCCTATTCTTGTTTTTCATATTTCTGCATTTAGTATTCATGGTTCATTTGTTATAAGTTATATTTATTAAATGATTGAAATGAGTTGTTTTGCACGCTATTTATAAACTCACAAGCATGATGCATCTTTAGAACAACTTTGCAAAGTCATCTCTAAGATTGAGCTACTTGGATTGGTTTACTAGTTCACAATTTGGAATTTCTGGAAGTATCTTGTAGCAAAATAGTAGTAATTTTCTGCTAAATTTTAGCACGTGTTAGTGAGCTCCTTTCAATTTTATTCCACATGGATTGAAGCTTAAAAAATTTCAACTTAATAGCAAATTTTACCCCACAACATTTGCACTTCATTAGCTTAGGTATTTGGGTAGTTAGATCAGCTTACTAATTCATTGCTCTGAAATTTCTAGTTTTAGTAGTAATTTTCTATTATTTTTAGCACATGTTAACAAGCATATTTTTTAGTGCTTCCACTTGGATTCGAGTCCTGAAACATCCTAATTAATAACAAAATTCACCCCATCTCATTTTCATTTGATTTGTTTGGTCATTCAGTGAGATAACTTAGCGGACAAACTCGCTAGTAATCTTGTAACAACTTGTACCAGTTTGTTTTCAAGTTCTTATTCACTCTAAATTCATGGTAGAAGTATATTTATATCCTATGAACGCTTTGAGCCCACTTTGGTTGAGATGATACTTGGTTAGGTCGTCATTTAGCTCTTACATTGCTTGCTTCTAGAATGTTGATTTCTGCAATTAGTCTAGATTTCCTTTTTGCAATTTACTTTAAGCAAAGTGTGCTTTCCTTCTTGCAAGAATAATCTAGGACTTTCCTTTCCTGCAAAATAGAATAGATTTCCTTTAATATCATTTCCTTTCCAGTAAGATAGATTAAATTTGTTTGATTTTCATTGTGCATTACATTTTTGCAAATAGAATATTTTTTGTGTCATTTACTAGACTGGAAAAAGTAGAATAGGTTTGCTTGTTGTTGGTGACTTACCTAGATCTTTGCTTATTTGAAGTTGTTTCATTGTCTTTTTTCACTTGCATCAAAGGGAGTCAGACTAGCAAGAGGAAGGTGTCCGCTGCACATATAGTGTTGACCCCTCTTAGGTTTGTACAAACTCTAGGTTGATAATTTAAGTTGGTAGCCTTGGGAGTTGCAACATTCTTGTTGCAATATTGAAGCTCATCACACTTGATACCATGGTGGTCAACAAGATAGGTCAACTTGAAAGGGGCACGACTTCAACATACAAGCTTCCATTGAGTTGATTTTCATGTCATTGGAAAGGTTTTGATATGTAGAATATGGTTAAGGGTTGCAAGTTATGCTCACAAAGTTCTGACCACCTCAAAATGCCTGTTAAAGGTACCAAACCTCAATTTTCCAAATTGAAATTTGTCATTAGAATGGGTCTTGCAAGCCAATTCCTCCAACTTTTCCACCAAAAAGTTACCAAGATAGATGACAAATTATATAATGATCCATTTCACATCAATCACCAAAACAAATTATGATTTTATATTCTCCATTTTATTTTTATTGATTCAAGATGATATTATGGGAGTTTTCAACTTCTATGCCTCACTATGGGGTTCAAGGGGGTGACCCATTTTGCACATTTTCCACTAATTTCCCATGGCATTAGTGATCAATCCCACTCTACAAAAATATTCTAATGGAGATGGCAACACTCAATTGCTAGAGAAAAATCTCCTTTTGCTCTCCATCGCTTTCTTTTGTTTTTCAAAATGAGTCAAAAGAGTCAACAAATCATATTTTATTGGCACCTAGCTTAGAAGGTATACAGTGCATCCTAGCTTAGTGTGTAATTGTTCTTTGAATAGGTTTGAGGCCCAATCTGATGCCTTTGGAGGTTTGGCCAATTGAACTAGCTAGTTCCAATTCTGGTTTGGTTGGTTTTTAAAACATTCTGGTTTGCTTGGTTTTTAAAACATTGGGTACAAGACATATAGATTACATTCATTTAAGTATTCAAGGGAAACCTAACCATGGTTATTATTTTTTTTTCAAGGAAAAGCTCGAAAGGAAACTTGGAACACCTCATTTAATTTCGCAAATGCTACTTCCATCAACATTTATTATAGCACCTCGCTAGGTAATTACAAGCACACAACATAGGTAATCAAGCTAGAGATTGATCCTTGAACTCTTGCATAGAACCCATGCAAAACACTCAACCATTTAAGCTAGCCCACCAAGTCAATGATCGTTGTTATTTTCTATATAAAATTATTCTATATATACTTTCATCAGCCATGGAAATTTCAACGTTACTGAACATACATAGCATTTGAATTTGTGAATTGATATTCGAGTGGAAGTTTAAAGTTTTATCATCATCTTTGTCAAATTGCTCCTCATGGTGGAGATCAGAAAAATCTTGAATTATGACTCATTGATCAATTCTTATAGATGAGTTAACTGTGTTTAGAAAGCCGAATTTAGCTCCCGTAGAGGGCCACCCACAGGATTAATCCTTTTAAAGAGGTCAAGCAGGGGTCCTGAACCCATAGTAAAGTCGTATAGAAGCACAACTGCATTGCTAATGACATGAAAGTGAAACGAAATTTAAGAAAAATGGAAGTTTACTGGACACCATGAAATTTACGGTGAATAGATTTAGTTTTTTACGACCTTGAGGCACTTTAAAACCTATTAAAAAAAACTATTTAGCCCATCACAGAGAGTAGATAATCATACACAGTGACCAGTTCCAAAACTTTGCGATAGTTTTAATTTAATCATACCACAAACAAATAAATTAAAATTAAAATGCTTATATTTGGTGGCATAGTAAGAAGTCACAAATTTAAATCCAGAGGGGGAGTACAATATATACATAAACTTGTGCATATGACAACCAATTTATGCTAATAATCCTAACCAAAAATAGGATTTGAAATTCAGACAATACAGTACAATGCCACCAAAACAGAACTTCAAATACTCTGCAGAAACTAAGGCAATACAGTCAATGTCACCGAAAGAGAATTTCAAATACTCTCCTGAAAATAAACTAAGGAATAAAATAATTACATAAATAAAAATGTTTAAAAATATATTTTGAACATTGGTGAGGATGGAATATGTAGCCTTCCATCAGGGTTTCATTCATGTTGTGGTTTGCCTCGTGTAAAAGGCTAAGAGGTCCATTTTATGTGGTCCATAAAGGGGTGTTTATGGAAGGATTTCCAAAAAAAGGCCAGGATAATTCAAATGACAGCAGTAACTTCAAAATATCCTGGACTTGGCTGATTCTCTATAAATTCCTTCACTTGATCCACTAAAATGATAGCAATAACTTCAAGATACACTGGACTTGGCTGGGATCCTCTGCAATTCCATCAGTTGACCAAGTAGTAAAGTCAGGCATTTACTACCATATTCAATGAGCAGGTATTCCTAAGCTTACAGACCACCTTTCTTCAACTTTTGTAAAACTGATATAATGTAAAATTCTCAACCCAATGCGTCAGTTAAACAGTAAACAAATCCTCCTCAGAAACAGTGTCACATAATGATGTTTTTCTTTAATTTTTGTTTAGACTCGTGCACATTATTGCATGAACTTCAGCAAAATGCAGAAACTCCAAGTTCCCATTGAGAAGGTCTTTCATGATTCATATAGAAAATAATTTCTGCCCCTTATACCAGTCCCAGAACAGTCTACACTGCTTCACCATCCTTTATAACCCTATAATGAACTATTATAATCCAATCCCCAGCAGAATCATAATTGTGTTTGACATCATTGTAATCAGCTTCCCTAAGGATAAAAAATAAAGCCATATTCGTCTTGTTAACACTTGAATACCAGTAGGTCCTGTAATTGGTTGCAGTGAAGCCCAATTTAACGAATCTAGAAAAACTGAAGCATCTTTACTTCTCTTGGAAGTCTTCCAGGCAATTATCAGAATGTCCTGGTCCACTAAGAGTGTGCACTAAATGGACCTGATTATCAGCTACATCCTGCCATAAATAACACAGCAAGGTATTTATGTCATTCTGTCCATTGTTTGTTAGAACTATTCTAAAGTTAATTAAAGCAATACTTGTACCTATGGTTTGGAATCTGGATCATATAATTCACAAAAACATTGAATGGAAACAAGAAAAAGTAGACACTAGCTTTTTGGAAGACAGCCATGGGCATTTTCTGAAATTTCCTTCTATTGTGGAAGAAATTTGCCATTCTATGAAACTTGGTATAATGTTAGATGAATTTAGAATATTTCAATAATAAAAGTTTTTAAAAGTCGATATTAAGAAATACTGTAATTATTGAGGTCAATTAGGTTTATTTTGGGTGAATGGAAAGAATTTCCTGGTTGAATTCCTGCAAGTGACATGATTGACATGATGAACTTTAATAGACTGACTTCAAACCTTGTGATTAATAAAAACTAAATCGTCATGGTTAAAATTATACATGAATTCCTGTATGCAGATATTCCTATATACAAGGTCCATTGGTTTAAAGGAGATGCAGTTGTGGAACTGAAACATTACCTGTTTTATTTCCTCTACTTTACTAGATCATATCGGAAAAAGCGTGCTATAATTTGTGCCTTCAATGAAATATATCTGTTGATGACACATCATATAGCTTGTGGAGCCATTATTTTTGTTCATTGTAAAACTCTGGCTGCCATTCACTTTCATAATAGTTGTTTGGAAGACCTAGCCAAAACTTGAAAGCTTCCGCTGCTCTTTTTTTCTGAACTCGGCGAGCTTGCCGAGCTGGAGATGCGTGTCTGCTGGTGTAAATCCTTGAGTGCAGCTCAACAAACATGCGCTTATATTTGGTTTTCTTAGGTGGAATTTTCAACTGCTCCATGCAAGCTATTATCTCTAAAGCTCTCCTGAAAAAGGCTGCTCTGACACAAATGTCAACAAGTGAATCAAGGAGAACCTCGTCAGGCTCAAGTGGCTCAACACCGTCCTCTCCATTTTTCGCCATTGTCCTTTCTTGAATCTCTTTCCACAGGATTAATACCTCACCCGGCTTTCGAGCTTTTGCATAACCATTCACTAGACTTCCATATGTGGCTACAGTGGGATGCAATTTCTGCTCTTTCATCTGTACGAAAATATTTTTGGCATCGTCCATCAAACCTGCTCTACTGTAACTTTCTATCAACATGTTCCAAGCGACTATATCTACTCTCACCCTAGGGTCTTTCTGCATTTCCTCGAACACTTTTTCTGCATGCCTTGTCTGACTGTTCATTGCAAAGGCCTTCATCAATGTGGTATAACTGATAACTGATGGAGGAATTGCAGCCTCCCTCATCTCATTGAAATATGTAAGAGCTCCTACATTGTCATCAACGCCAATGCAACCATTTATCAGCGTATTATACGAGACAACATCAGGAGCAATCCCTGCCTCCTTCATGTCCTGCACCAAAGCTTCGGCTTTATGCATCTGACCTAATCGGCAGTAGCCATTCAACAGAACATTATAAGTGATGAGATTTGCAGGAACTTTGTTGGCGGCCATTTCCTGAAGGACTTTGCGCGCTTCATCCATCAAACCCATTCGAACAAAAGCTGAAATTGCAGTTGTATAGGTCACTTCATCTGGGTGGCTCTGGGAATCATCCTCAATCTGCATTGCCCTCAGCATCTGCAACACATCATCCAATCTTCCTTTTTGCATATACCCTTTCATTAAAATAGTGTATATCTGTGAATTGGGTTTGTAACTCCTTGGCAATAACAAGCTTGCAGTAGAAACAGACGGCTTTTTTATTTGGCCCTGAGAGGACTTATTCTGCTGTGAAAGCCTGGCTTTAGTGTGTTGATTCTCACTGAAAGTTTCCTCAGTATCAATAAGCACTTCATCAGAAGGCCCAACTTCTGCATTGATTCCCCTTAAGACAGCACAGATATCTCTCCTGCCCTTTCTCATAGCCTGAACTATCCTCTCAGCCATCTCCAAATCATCAAGGTCCACATGGGCTGCCACCAAGGAATTAAAAGTAGTAATGCAGGGTTCTATATTCTGTTCCAACATTTTCTCTACAACACCCACCAACAAGTCCTTTCTCTCTATTCTTGTATACAGCTTGATCATGATATTATAAGTAAGAACATCAGGCCTTACTCCATAAAAATCCATTTGTTTAATCAGGTCCTCTGCTTTCTCCATGTGACCAGCTATGGCACAAGCATTAAGGATGGCATTAAAAGCACCTGTATCAGGCCTCATATGTGCTACACCATCATCACCATCCAATTCCCCTGCCTCCTTAACTCGTTCACAAATAGACTCAAACAAATCAAACGTTGAATTCAGTTCATGTGGGCACTTACCTAATCGGCTTAGCACTGCACTCCAAGCTTTGACATGGGGGAAGAGGTCCAGTTTCAGCATCAATCGGATGATGGCTGCTCCATAACGAGGTACTCCAGTTTTAGCAGCAGCCATGGCTAACAGTCCCAGTGAACGGCAATCTAGGAGGTGGACTTTCTTCTCTTCCTGAAGGCGCTTAACAATTGACTGAGCTCGAGAAATACTAGAGGGCGTTGCATGGTAGGACAATTGAGCAACCAAACGACTGAGGCATTCGCCACTGGGCAGCTCTTTCAGTTGTCCCATAATTTTCCAGGCATCCTCTGTCCTCCTTTCTTTCAGAGCTATCAACATATCCTCCTTTTCCTCCTCCTCCTCATCGTCCAATGCAGGGGGTGAATCTATGGAACTGTCTGCAACTGCTACATTTCTCTGGCAGTTTACATGTAGAACAATCAATGATTTGGGATTATGAATTTTCCACCATGCGCACGTAAACCTGGGCGTGGGCTTCTTCACAGACTCAGTAAACAACAGACATCGGTATCTACCATGGAGCGAAGAACAGGAGGACGCCGAGATATGGAAACAAGAAGTTTCCATTGGACCCTGCGCACACGGACACAGAACGGCCATTTTCCCATCTTATCTATTCAGAGGTGGAATATTATCCTTCCAATGGATGAGATTGTGCGACGCACGATATCAATCCTTCTCTGTCCACAAACCCACCAAATGGGGTGACCTTTTCATTGAAAAATCCAGATACAAAAATCAAACTCTGATAACAATTCTCCCGGTTGAAAGGGTCTCGACTATACACCACCGATCGAATTTAGGTTGTGTAGGGAATTAAACTTATAACACACAAATCATATCATTTTCAATGGTGATTTGGTGTGCAGAAACATGTTGTTATTAATGTTTCAAACAAAGTTCAACTCTAAAATGTCTAATAATGTCAAGTATAATTTATCATTAATTGTAATATACCAGAGTAGTTTGAAGACTCATTTGATGCATACGTGATAGAAAATAATTATTTAATTTTTTATTATTTTATATATAAAGAAAAAGCCTAACTAAAATGATTATAGAGTTATGGTTATTTATGAAAAAAAAATATTATTTCATATTTAATAATTTATTAATATTTTAACCTAATTTAATTTTAAAGATGTATAATATATTTATAATATTTTAGTTCATTATTAATAAAAAAATTGTTTATAAATATATTAATAATATTATCATTTTGTATCAAATTTATTTATGAATTTATTAATATTATTAATGTTTCTAATATGATATAATTTATGAGGACTTAGGTCCAATTAATAAAGGTGAACAATTATGCTAATCTCCTTATACCAAATTTTACTGGTATAAGTGATTTCATGAGTGTAATGGAGCATCATCCTCAGGAGAGTAATATTTGGATGTAACTTAGGTACCATAGATACTTCCCACTATAGTCACCTAGGTAGATTCCATAAAAAATGACTTCTAATGCACCACCTTACAGTTGAATGATCAGGGGGATATTCGTGGGTTGAGACCACACAAATGGGTAGGGAAACTAAGCTTGAAGCCTCTATAATGGATTGTTCAAAGTGAATTGCGCCCTCATGATATCCATGTACACATAATAATTCAATGAGCACTAGAAACAAATGGGGATGTGATATCTCTCTACGTGTTTCTAATGCGACCTTGTGCTTGAATATTGTATTAGAGGAGCTTCTCGACAATCAATCTACATGACAATTTTTTTTGTCACTCTCTAGTGATCTCTGGTTTTGGTTTTGATGGCGTTGTAGATTTTAATCTCCAATCCTAATCCAATGCCCTACACCCTAGTCTATTGTTGGTTTGCTATGAACAAAAAAAGTCTAGATTGAGTTTATTAACACTTGATTTTAATGGACATTGCTATCCAAGGGCATGCAATGAAACCTTGATGTTGTTTTAGATAACTCTTAACCAATTTAATGCATGCAATCTATATCATAGATCCAATTTTTAAATTTTATGAACACCATCTGAGGAAAGGTATAAGAGATCTATTCCTTTTTTAGAGAAATTTAGAGACCTCACACTCTCTTAATGAACAACCCATATCACTCAAGTATTTGAAAGACAAATTTGATTTACATCCAATCCAACCGTACCAATGAATTTTGAAACAATAACACTCAAAGGAAAAAATGAAACTTTGTTCTAAACAAAATGTGATGATTGACCAATCTAAGGCGGCAAACAAACACACATAATTAGATAGCAAAAAAAGTTCATGGTTGTAGAACAATGGGGATAGACATGAAGACAAATTCTCCAATGCTACTACAATGAAGCACACCCAAATCAAAAGATGCAAGATCTAGTTCAAAAACATTTGATTTTCCTAATGTTTCCTTGAGAAAACAAAGAAAAGAGTACTAAGTAGTTGGATCAAGCATTGGGTAACCAAGAACCTATTTTGGATCACCTATGAATAAACAATTTACTCAAGCATCCAAATCAAAACATGCAATTCAGCCACATTAAGAGAGATCCAAACTAACAAAATATGAAAAGAGCTAATTGTAATAAGGATTTCTAAGTATGATCCTAGAGGAATGTAGTCCACCAAAGCTTCTTGAATCCAAAATAGACCTCATTTAGGGATGAAACTACCTAAAAATCACACAAAAAGGGCTCCCACTGGTATCATTGTTCTGTCATGGAAGAAATTGAGCAATTAAGGGGCAAATACCATTCTCTGCAAACTTGCAATGAGCAATGAAGGCAACAATATCACTATGTTAGCAAGGAAGCATAGCAATGAAGGGTCCAAGAAATGTTCTTTTGACCAAAACAAGATCATATCTATGGGATTAAGGGTGGATCTAACTCAAATAAAATATAAATATGATAGAAAACACTAGATAAGAATCGAGGAATAATAAAAGCCAATAATTATCAAAGATTTGAGGAGAAATCAAGTATATCTCTCCTTAGTAGAGTCACTAGTTCTATAAAACTATATTTTCCTCCTATGGTTAAGAGTTAGACTCTATATAGAAGGGTGTACAATTCAATAAATTTCCCTAGATCTAAACTTTATTAGGAGTTGATAGATTGAGAGGAGGGAGAAGTAACTTGCATACCTTTACCTCTAAAGCTTGATGTAGATCATGACTAATGTAGTAGCTAAGAATCCTACTCCAACTCCTAGGGATCTCATCTGTGTTGATCCCATCTATTTCCTGTACACATTAGAAACGAATAACCCATATCTTCTCTCCTACCGAAGAGCTATTAGAGTTATACACTACCTCCAAATTCCAAGTAAATCCAAATCCAATCAAAAGCATTCAAATGATAACAAAATATTGGGGGAAATATACTGAAATCCATACTAAAGAAGGTAGAATGGCTCATAATAGTTAACTTGGATGTAAGCTCTCCTTTCTAGTACCTAGTTTTGGCTCTTCCTTGACTAATAGTTCAAAGTCAGGCTCACTTGGACATGCAAAGAGGCTCATTTGAGAATTTCACTAGCATTTACTTATGATATTTCTCTCTATCGACCTTCCTCCCTTATGAATGGTCTCGTTATGTAGGATTTTGAAGGAGATGGGAGGTTGTATTTGGATATTGAAGGCCAAGAGAAGTTAGATGTATGCATCAATTATTAGACCATTGACAAATCATTACCTCTCAACTCGAATTCAGGGATAATTTTAAGGATGGAATTTTATCTTAAAGTTTTGAAACCTTGGCCAATCCTACTAGTCCTTATGCAAACTATAAACTGTTTGGTGACATTTTTGTAAGTGTGTTGAAAATTTTAATTATTTTATATTATCTCTATAAATTATTAGCGATTTTTAAGGTAAAATAAATTTATACTATACAATTTGGGTGAATCATTTTTAGAAAAAAATGGAATTGGCGAATCTTTTCTTTTGTTTGAAAAAGGACAAAAAATTAGCCCATCGGTGAATATTAGACCCTAAGATTTTCCTTACTTGAATTGATCTCCTTGGAAACAAGATTTTATAGAAAATAGACCCTTCATCGCTATGTTGTAGAGCATCTAGAGCAATGGAGGAAACTTCATCTCTCGTTGGTGATTGCAACCAAGTGATGCATCACTTTTATTGCAAGCTAATTGGAGTGATGAAGAATCAAATATTGTCTAATCAGAGTTAGGAGAAGGATCTTTCAACTTTTCAACTAAGATAAGTTAGGGTAGGGTTTCTCTTGCATCTCTATGGGCTGAAATAGGGTTATAACGCATGTGAATAATTTTGATGGTCTACAATATTTTTCTATATATATATATATGGAATTGGATGTTGAGTATTTATGTACATATAATGATTTGTTGATGCTTTGCAAAATAATTGTTGTATATATTTATCATAGAATTAATGATATCAACTTATTTTAGTCGAATACCATGGTGTTTCCTGGAAAACTAGTGTCTATTCAGATTTGCTAGTCCCACTGAAACGGGTAGTTATCTTAGAAACAAACAATTCAAAGTAACTTGTGTTTTCCTTTATGGGAGATAGATAAGAGAGAAGCAGAGAGCACCAACCTTGGTCTTTCACTTGGCTCCTTGCTTGTTTCCTTTTTCCTTTGATAGAGTTTGCCACTCCTTTCTCACTTGTTCCACTTCAAAGAACACTTGTAGAGGCAAAGCAACAAGAAACCATCAAAGCATAGAGATCAATGATACCATAAACAATGTAGAATCAGAAGTACATTAACCATACAAATGCATACACAAATACAAGATTCAGAAATACACAAGTATATGGAGGAAAACTCAAATAACTTTATTGATAGAAGTAGAAGATAGGATTACAACCCAGCTATCTGATCTAGCGCCATCCTCCCAACATGAAATCCCTCTTCACCTCATGAAAAGCTAGATCACCCAACAATACAATGTTTCACAGAGAAACCAATAGCACTTCCTTACAAAATACAAAATTCCAGTCGCTAGATCTCTAGGATGAGGGATCCATATATAGATATTTACAGGGGGGTGAGTCAGCTTTTGGGTTTTTGATTCGTGTCATTTCACTGATAGTTCTTGGTTCCACTTGGAGATTTTATGATCCCTTACTCATCCCTGGGTGAATTCAGAGAGGCAAGTGTCATATGAGTAGTTTCTAGAAGATTCTATGGGTTTCCACTTAGCCAACTGCCTTTGCCATTTGTCTACTCTCGCCCATCACACCCTACAAAAGGCCTTTTCAGTATGCATCGCACCCCTCGTGTGTAATAGGTGAGATGCATCGCACCTTGGCCAAAGAGCAGTCTGTATGGGTCAATTTTGACCAGTTCTGAGTAGTTTTTCAAGTGAAACTTCTAGGAAATGATGTAATCAGCTGACCTTGATCCTTTAGGGTATGAAACAACAATTTTAGGGGTTTAAGAGCCCTTGGTTTATCAACATATGTGATCGAGGTTGCAGTGCCCAAATATGTCTATAACAGTTGCCCCCTAAAGCATGAGGTCGTAAATCTTCTGATGTCGGGTGAAATGCTTCATCATGAGGATCTGAGGTTTTTCGAACTAGAAGGTGACCTGTAATAAGATACAATACAATACATTATCTTCATAATATTTTCATGATCTAGCTGAGGCGGGCATTCCCATGCTCAGCTTTATAAATTCATTTTCATGTACATATGACAGACAATCGTCTACTACTGTAGATTGGTGATTCTTGTAGAGCCATCATCCCTTAGCTTGGATGATCATCTGGGTAGCTATGGAGTACATTTGATGTCTTTATTTTCCTGAATATATCGCAGCCCGGATGGATGAAACTAGATCCGAAGTCTTCAAAATCGTTCAATCTTCGCCTGATGTACAAGTCGATCCATGTGAAAAGATGTTCTGAAGTTGAACATGGAAAGACATCGCCTGATTACCAGCCAATGATGTAAGTTGTTAATAGGCGCGAGAGGAATCACCGATAATGATAATGACCCTCAGGGTACTATAGTACAATTCATGTGGTGTGAGTATGTGAGCCGATGTCGAACACCACGCAAAATATTTCAGTCGATGGTCATTGATTTAAACCTGTCGCCAGAAGTCAAAAACTTGCCATTGAGGCATGCAAGCTTCAAAGTACTGAAAGGTTTGTTCCTAAGTCAACTTCTTGGATAATGAGCTGATGTCGACAAGAAGTGACTCGTCATAGGAGGGCCTTAATGAATCCCACATCTATGACACGAAATGAAGCAAATGATTTTGTGGAGGTGAAAACGATCTAATGATACAATGTTCAAGAATGGTAGTCATGAAAAATGGAGAGTGAAGGTATTGCAATGGATGAGGTGTTAGCTAGGTTGGTGAATTCTCTGAGTGACTTCTCGTGAACATATCGGCGACACTGAAATGGATTGGTAGCGTTAACCCCCAAAATGGATGGTACGGAGGACCAATGGTGATATGACTGGTGAATGGAATAACCCAACCCTACTCAATCATGGTGATGGAGTGAAAGTGTCATGTTCAAGAGCGACCTGCTACTAATGAAGTTCTTCAAGTTTTCTTCCCTTTTTCCCCAATCATTGCTGACCAGTACTTCTTTATTTTTGTCAAGCTTAAGGAGGATAACATATGCTTGTTCTACAATTTGCCGTTCGGGCAAACCTGTCGCTATATTTTAGCGAGCCTAACGATAGTGAAACTCGCTCTTGTCCGGATGGAAAAGTTTGTCGCTATTGTTTTAACGAGTTTAATGACAACGATAACTCATTCCTTTTCATGTTTAGAGAGTTTGAAATGAGACGAAAAGGAAACTCTAGCAATCCTTTTTCGTGGTATAATCCCTTAAGTCCGAAAAAAGTATAAAAAAATATGAAAGGGATGGATTTTCGATAGTTTTAGTGAGCTGAAAAAGACAAGTGCTCGATCTTTTTGTGGAATGATCCCTCGGGTCCAAAAATATTAAAATGTAAAGGAGGGATGGCGCTTCCCTTTACTTTAACGAGCTGGAAAGGCCAGTATCTCGACAATCTTTTCATATTTTACGAGTCTAAAAAGAGCTTAAAAGAGACTCGTTTTTTAGGAAAGAGTGATGTTTTCGGGTAGCAACTGGTTCTAGGTAAGTTTGGAACTTCTCAAGCATGGCAGTGTAAAGAGGGTGGCTAATAGAATCACTCCTCGCAGTTGTTCCTCAAAAGGGTAAACAATCAAGTGGAGGTGTATGATCGACTAAAAGAGTGGAGGTGACAGTAAGAACACGACCAAGGCTCAAAAGGATGAGAGCAATGCAATCACAAAAGGTTATTTACTGAGGGTGGATTCATTTTTTAATGAGCTTGAATCTTTAGAAACTATGCTCAGTGCTAGGTTTATTTTTTAACAAGCTTGAACTTTGCGAAAACATTGCTCGTTGATAATAGTCAAAGATGTTCAATTTACCATTAACACTATATTCTTTCGACAGTCGCACAACCTATTCAATTACTCCATCAAACTGATTAGAAATGTAAATACATGCTTGAAAAATGAGTTAAAAAACTAACATCTTACTTGAATTACGTGAATAGTAACATAAAAGCAGTTTTACCTCTCATTTTTACCATTTCATTCAAATTTGGGATTGTTGGAGCTCTGGAGGTATTTTCCCCCTCAAATTTCACCAGCTGATTTCGAGAGATTTGGTGGACTATTCTTCACGCTGTCAGGACTAGGTAGGAGATAACCCTGAGCTCTTCAATTGCATTCCTTCCTTTTCTGATTCTGAGCAACTTTTCCTATTCTTCTGGGCCTCAGGGGTTTGAACAATTCGTTCTCTCCCCATCGCACCTAGTATGCATTGAAAAGTGTGATGCATACTGAGCTGGCCATTGGCCAGTCAGTATGCATCCCACCCTGTACACAGCTAGGGTGTGATGGCCGCAAGAGGGAAAGTTTATGCAGTGTTGTCTCATGAAATTTTTGCCCAAATCAAGATCCTAATTCATCTCTTGTTTGTGTTTCAAAGATTCATTGGATCAAGATGGTTGTTACATGGCATGAACGTGAGCATGAAGAAGAGGACATGATTGCCTTACATGATCCGAGTACAGTTACTGCATTGCGAAACTATGGCTTGCTAAAATTCTTCCACATATCCAGCATGAGGCAACAAATCAATTTGTTGCAATATCTTCTCAATGCATGGGATCCGACCAGCCAGGTGTTTTAGATTAGAGGCAAATCCATTCCTTTTACAGTTGAGGATATCTACTTCTTGACCGAGTTATCGAGGTGTGGTGCCCCTCTCTCACTATCAGGATCCGCCTGTGGGGGTGAATCCGTGAGGGATTATATTTTCCAGTTCTGTAGAGATGGATCTCAGCCGAGCAGGGATGGCAAGATCAGTATTTGAGATGTCAGTGACCAGTCCTTGAGGACTATTTTATTCACTTTTGCTAGATTGGTTGGTAGTGTGGTGCTTCATTTGGCCAACAGATCATATATGTAGTATGCTTTAGAATGCCTGGAACCAAAGGTATTCAACTGGTGTGAGGCAGTGCTTCCAGTTATAAAAGAACAGATTTCCAAGGTGAAGAATGGAAGATCCAAGAACTTCAGTTATGGTTCCATTCTAACTGGTTTCGCCTTGGAGAGGATTCCACTGATGCAGCCACAATACATTTCACTAGGATTGCCAGCATCGAGGGAACCACGAATGCTGAGATGGGTCGACCTCATGGCTAGACATGCTGACCAGTCACAGATTTCAGTCACTGATGCCTTGTTTGAGTGGTTCAACTGTCAGGAGATGGTATTCCCTGAGTATCCATACGTTGGGATGGATTTCCAAGGCGACCCAGATTTGGTGCTACTGGCTGGCGAGTAGTGGAGTGTCATGGGTAAAATGATCTGACCATACCTTTGTTTATTGCTTTTATAATGTTCTTGTGTTTTTTTTAAATGTTATCAAGACTAATAAAACCCATATATTTGTGTAGATGGGGCCAGAGCGACCAGCAGCGCGCCCAAGGGTAGCAGCTGTCGTTCCAGCAGGAGAGGCTATAGGGAGGGCTATCCTTTGCGATCTAGACATAGTGGGGATCCTTGCAGTATTGCAGGATCAAATCGAGGGTCTCACCCTTGGTATTTAGGATGTGAGAACCAACAAGTTACCTCTGAAATTACAATGCCATACCACTGGCATGCCAAGTCGATGGACTAGGCTCTTACGTATGATCGCACAGGCGGTGACTTGTTATCGCCAAAACCATTAGTCTAGGGTGCCTTCCTGCATTTTTTGATTTTTTGGGTCATATGACCGATTTTGTCCTAGACACAGAATATTTTGTAAAAACTATAAACAGTTATATATGATTTTGATTTTCGGAGCTTTATTTTGGTTAAGTTATGTGATCCTGATGCAAATGTTAATTGAAATGCTTTTTCTTTTATAAATGCTACAAATGTCTATCTAACACATAATTTTCCAATGAATCAGTTAATGTGTTTAAGTTTCTCGAAATGTGTTGATATTGAATAGAATCAAATTGCCTTTCCAAAATCTTGACCCTTAGGAGCATACGATAGATAGCTGGATTTCGAACGGAATATATGCCAGTAAGTTGTAGGATGATGAGTTGTCAGTCTAGCCTGACAACAAGTCGGCGTATGCCATGTGCAATGGCGTCAAAGAGAAGCTCCATCAACGCGCTGTATTCAGCGATGTTGTTCATTGATCAACCAATACATATCCCTTTGAAGCTCACTAACTCAACGCTTGGATCAAAAATGGCCCAGGCTGCAGAAGATAGGTTCCACATACTACGACTAGCTCTGTCGGTGTATCCAAAAAATGATTCCAATAGGTCTGACATCTGCAACAAATGCAAAGTGGATTACCTAACCAAAATAATAACTCTTGACGAAAACAGAAACGTAACAAAAGCATATAAAGGGATTACCACACTTAATCAAGCATAGTAACACTTAAGATACAACCCATTCCGGGGTTGCGACAGTGGAATCCCATTGTAATCTACTAGCTCGTAGGCTCCTTTTGCCAATACTCTTTTAACAACATAGGGCCCATCCACAATGGTTCAAACTTACCTGCTCCCAACTTATCGGATTCTTGACCGTATAGCAAGACCAGGTCACCTTCTAAGAAGACATGGGGTTTGACATTTCTATCAAATTGTGCCTTGACACGTTTCTTATGAGCTTTGTTAGCCAAAGCGACATCACGACGGGTTTCATCCAATTGTATTAGTTCTAAGAAACGAGCCTCTTCCTACAAAGTTTCGGGAAGTAGATCGACTGCGAGCTTGAGAGATGAAATTTCACACTGAATCGGTAAGACTGCTTCTAGGCCATACACCAACTGTCCTATATGCCCACAAAGCTGAGTACAGGATTATGTGCCAATTCCGTTTGTGGACTCCAATCATCCTTTGTAACATGCACTTCAGGATCTTGTTGATGGCTTCAACTTGTTCGTTAGCTTGTGGATAATATGGAGTAGAATTGTCGTGGAACAGTCCTTTGGTAGCTAATTCAACCATCATGTGATTGCGAAAATACAATCCATGATATGTGACTATATCCTGTGGAACACTGAATATGGAGACTACATGATTGAAAAAGAAAAGAGCAGTTGTTTCGCCACTATTTTTTAATGTAGGCATTGCCTCGGCCCATTTTGTAAAATAGTCAACCGTGACTATGATATACCCATGCCCTCTAGCTGAGGTGGGGTTACATGTCATGAAACCTATGCCCCATTTGGCAAATGACCAAACAGCAACTACTGGATGTAATGGTGTGGGTGGTAGTCTGGTTTTGTGGTCGAAGATTTGACAACCATGGCAACTTCTGATTGCGATTATGCAATCTTTGAATATATTAGGCCAAAAGTAACCTACTCGTAAGATCTTTTGTGATGTAGTATAACCAGATTGATGCCCCCCACACGCGCCTGAATGAGTCGGTAGATCATTGAGATATGGTTGAACAATGCGTTTGATGTCATGGAAGGCATAATTCATTGTCCTCTGAAAAGTTGTCCCTGAGTTCTTTAAACTGAACGATAGTTTACGATTTGCGAATGTGCCCCACGGACATATAAATGCAGTCTTTGACTGTTCCTGTGGGCAGATGTTTATTTGATTGTATCCGGAAAATCCATCCATGAATGAAAAGATTTCGTATTCGGCACATTCATCAATTATCTGGTCGATGAAGGGTGTAGGGTAGTTGTCCTTTGGACAAGCTTGATTTACATCCCTATAATCAATGCACAATCTAATTGTTCCTTGCTTTTTCATGACAAGAACAATATTTGATACCCAATTAGTTAGAGGAACGAGGTAAATGAAACCAGCATGTAAAAGTTTTTCAACTTCTACCTTGATGGCAACAACTTTTTTCGGGTGAACTTGCCAAAGTCGTTGTCATACCGGTTTGACATCTAGATACATCTTTATTTCATGTTGAACTATGCTCGAGTCAATGCCTGGAATTTCTTCATATGACCATGCAAAGACATCCCTGAACTCGTGAAAGAGAGCACAATATATTTCTAGTTCTAAAGAAAAACAAGATTTTCCAACATGAATATTCTCTACAACATTAGGTTTGGTTGAGGTATTTATGGCGATAGTTTCTTCAATATTGGACATATTTCACTTGGAATCCACCGTATTTATAGTGTTTGATAGAAAATCAAAAACTGAAGGATGATTAAGGTCGCTGGAATAATCTTTGTTGTTATCTTGAAGATGGGAACGATGGTGCTAATCTTCCCAAGGTGCTTCTCCTATCATCATTGAATGAATGATTCCTTCGTCTGTAACATGTATACGTGACCAAGGATCTAAAGAGGTGCCATATTCTAGAGACCAATCTATCTAAACACTTGATGAATGTTGATTTGGGTTTGCTGTCCAGGCCAAGAAAATTTATTGTTACAAAATTTCTATGGGGCTTGGAGGCAATACCTGGCGATGATCCATGCTAACAAAATGTTCGAAAATATTCTTAATCTCTGCTAATGTAGAAGATACCATATTACAGGTTTTCACCATCCCCACTTCCACCAGATTAGTTAGAGGCGGGAGGGCAAAAGTACCCATTAAGGCAGGTTATTTTAGGAGGCCTACTCCGACATTTTGAAGCGATTAAGAGCTTCCATGGATCATTGGAATGCGTACCGTATCTTGTGAACTGTTGGGGAAAAAGGTTAGTTGGTCAATGATTGTAATTCCGCCTTGGAAGGGAAATGCAATCTTTCTAAAATATGTTGACACAATAGCAGCCATAGCATAAATCCATGGCCTTCCCAGTAAGATATTGTAGTCAAGGTTTCCATTGATAACTTCGACTTCAATTTCTACTGTCTTGCCCCTAGTTCAACTTGCAAGTTACTTAAAATCCCATATGGCGTGTATGTTCGTCCATCGAATGCTTTTAATGTTGTTGATGATCTTGACAAGGGTGGTGAGCCTAAAGTTTTCCAACAACTCAACGATATAATACAAGTATATGCCCCCTCATCAATGATTGTTCGATGAACAATTTTGTTAAGGGTTTTTACCTGTACGAGGAAAGCAAGTTGAGCTGGTAACTGAGGTTCATATCCTTTATGGTTAAAGGCCACAAGATTGGAATCCGTTGGGTCAATCCCACCTATTGCTAATAATAGAGCCTGCTTTTGGGAGGGGCAATTTTACAGTACCAGTGTCGACATAGCGGATGGCGATTGAGCTAGATCCTCTACTATATTATAATTCTGTGTTGCTCAAGCACGAGGATTAAATGTCAATTTATGTACTACTCCCTTTGGCGGTTTTATTGTTAGCTCAGGAATGATGGGTGGCACAACTTCGGATGAAGTTGTTGTCGAACTACTAGGTTGATCTGTAGCCTTTTTGTTCAGCATCTGTGGATTCCCATAATCTTTATTCCTTGTCGATATGAAAGCATAATTTTGTTGTTTCGAAATGGACAACATAAGCACTTGGGATGGGGAAGCATTATCGATAGCAATAAGATTAGTTTTTGGGTTTGGAAACGGATTAGTCAATGCCGCCGAGGTACTTGATTTCTTGAAGAACTTTGTGACCTCAACTCAATGCGAACAATCTTTCATGCAATGGTCACCATCACATATGAAACATAGCTGAGTGTGTTTATTTTTCCCAGTAGGGTTTTCAGAAGATTTTTCAGGAGTCGAGTCTTCCTGTTTCTTCTTTTTGTTTCTCCCTTTCTTCTTGCCCCCTGGTTGCTTCGGTTCTTTGCCTTTGTCCGATGACACGACATTAACCTCTGAGGTAGGAAGTTTTTCATTTGCTTTTTATTGGAAACTGCAAGGGCCTTACTAGATGGGGCCTTTGCGGTTTGCGTACTTGAGGTACCAATCACACTGTCGTCGGCATGAGTGTCCCTATTTTATTTAGGAGGAGGAGGAACGGAAAATTCTGGTCTAGGAGCATCAGGAATTTTGTCATAGAGTGTGCCAGACTGAGTAGAGATCAAATCTAGATATTGTGCATGAGCAATGACTTGCTCTTTAGTGATGACTCCTCCCTTGGCCACATCTTTTGTGATAGAAGGTAACAATGAATTAATAAACCATTCAGCTAGAAGCTGATCAAGAACATATGTCTTTACCATTTGACGACAGCGTCACCACTGATGAATATGATCAAATATGTGAATGGCTATTATCTGTTTAAAATTGGTAAGGAGCTCCGTTCCTGTTTTGTACCTTATGGGTAACTAAAAATGGGTTAAAAAGGTGGTGGTGAGGGTGCTGAAGTTATCGAATGAAGCTCTAGGAAATTCGATGCACCATTTCGCTGTCGAACCAGTTACGTTCATTGAAGAAGGTGAAGCCTAATCGAATCATCATTGAGGGTGTTGGATGAACACCACAAATGAAAGGTCATTACGTGATTCGGTGGATCTTCACCCGAATTTCCATTGAATTTAGGAATATCTTACGGAAGTTTATGAGGAATCGCTGGCCACCAAGGGGCGTAAGCAATTGGATCATTTGTTAGGTGGTTCAGATCTGGTAATTCTCAAGTTGCTACAAAAGGAAACTATTGATTTAGGTTTGGCGAAGCATACCCAGGATAAGATGGGATCACCTGAGTAGTGGGTCTTTGCATACCAGCATAATGTATTTGATGCTGATAAATTTGATAAGGTTGATGGGTATAACCATTATAATATGATTGTTGGTAACCATTTTGAACATACGGTTGCTAATTACCTACAGAGCTTTGTTGCTCAGGTCCTCGGTAAGCTTGTTGGAATTGTGGTTGTTGGTATTGTACCAGCCATGGTTGTTGGACCATTTGCTATTGTCCAATATTGGATGTTTGACCAAGATGAGGGGTGATAGTACCTGTTTGAGCTTGAGCCACTCTAGTTAAAGAGCCACTAATTTGCGGTTGTGATTGAGTTGTGGAGACAAGAGGTTGTTGTATTATGACCTAAGAGACTTGAGGTTGACATACAACAGGCAGTGCTTGTACTTGTGACACCGTCACAATAGCATGTGTAGTGGGAATGTTCGACACGGGTTGATTTTGTTGCATTGAATACATAACTCTTGGTTTTTGAGGCAGTATCAATACCCAACCACTGGATATTATTCTAGATTGACCCAAATTTTGTTGGGAACTCTCATATGGTTGTTCTCCCGAAGGGAACAATGAAAAGGCATACTGTCCCCCATATGGTGGCAATCTAGTGTTCAAAGGGTAAATTGGTCTTTGGAGACTGGACTGCCCAAATTGATATTGATGTGAAGGATCAATTTGTTGAGTCTCAACATAATAAATTCCAGATAAGATTTCGGACGAACAAATAGGAACAGACCATGTTGTCGAAATAGTCCTTGGGTGGATTCCATCTAGTGGTTGAGAACTAGTTGGGATAGATGGTATACTAGAAAACATTGTCGGAGTAGCAGTAGAAGGCTCTGCTACGGCTGTATCAGATGACACAGTCCTAGATGTTGATGGTTGTTTAGACATATTGAGTCTATCCAAAATATTTCCTAGCGATTCGACAGGAACTTGTGCTGAAGGGTGATTAAAAGAACTAACTTCTGTAGCAGAAGGATATAGGTGGATCCCAGTTCCAAAATGCAATGGGGTACTGGATGGGAGATCCTCTACAATCTCTTCTATAGCAATCAGTCCAGGTGGAAGAGGTAGACCGTCAGGTCCGTAAAATATTTCTAGTGCCGAAGTAGGCATAGTTTCTGTAGTAACAAATAATGGAGGGGTGACACCTTCTGAATCAGCCCTAGTGGGAGCTGGTTTAGGGATAGAAGTGTTTACTGTTATGCCAGGATCAGTTCTAATGTTGCAGAACTTCTTCTGTAAAGGCACGGGTACCAAAAATAATTGGAATAACTGGAGTCTCTGATGATGTTGAAACACAAGTTTCAAATAAACCAGGAGATTTCAACCCAGTTAAACGAGACCGTTTGGCCGGGATGTCTTCGTTTTCAAAGTCAAAGATGGTTGAATTGTCAGCCTTCGCGAATGACCGGGCTTTGATTGAATTTCTTCCATGATTGCGGATTACTTGATCAACTCAAAATTAAAAGGGAAAAATGTTATTCCGAATTAAATTAATTTTATGATGCTTTGATACAACTTGCTTTTCCAATTTTTAAGAGTCGAGAAAAAGCTAAAGATGACTCTAGTCGCCTTCGATTTTTAATGAGCCTAAAGTGACAAGTGCTCAGATGGACCTTTTCTTTTAGGGAGTCGAAAAGGAACAAAAGTGACTACTCTGGAAGTCTAGACAAAGGGATTACCAAACCAATCGCAAAATTGCAATATACACCTTGGTGGTAAATTAAAGAGAAATTACCAAGGATTTAATGTACGACAGTCAATCTTCTCGAATGTTGTGTTCAGTGCATTGCGATTGATAGGGTGGCAGACACGTCTTCCTAAGGATAAAGGACATCAACCTATTGATGTCTCCCAATATATACTCGACGGTACGAGGAGCACAAGTCCGTACTCGCACTTGTCGTATCAAAGGGGAGGAATCACCCAACCTTCGATGAAAACAATAGTTACTAGGTTTTACGAAGCCAAAATATGTCTCTAGCCTAGACTTCTAGATGTTGTGTGTTAGGTTCCAAAGTGTTTTTATGTTCATTGTGGTTTATTTTAAAGTCGATATTTCTTAAGAAGTTTTCCTTTCAAAGTTCACCACGTGATGTAGATGTAAAATTCCTAAATATGCAATCTAAAATGATAAATAGTCATTTGTTTTCTTTTAGCAATGAAAATCCTAGCTACTAAGGAAAGAAAAGTACGATTCTTTCAACAAAGAGTAGAGAGCACACACTAAATGCACTTTTCCTAAACCATTTTCCGCATGCAATCTAAATGCAAATGCACATGCATGTATTTGTTTTTCCACTTCCTTAATGTGTCTATGCCAAAAAGGAAACTAAGTACAGATCTGAACTACTTTCTTCAAAGCGACACTTTAACAATTTCTTTTCAAAACGAAAGGAAGACTAAGACGACACTTTCAATTTTGAATGGAAAACTGATTTCGACACATCAAATATTGACAATTCAAATCAAATACATTGGAAAAATTACAATCAACTATCTAAAAGAGGAAGACTTTACAACACTTTTTTTCTTGACTCAAAATGACAATTGCAACACTTTTGAATCAAAAAACGATAGTTCGATTAAGCTACTTTTTGCAAAGGACTGTAAATGATGAAAAATACATAAAAACATTTACAATTCCTTATCAATGGAGGCTGAATAATGTAAAGGAAGAAGGCTTCAACAATAATATATTGATCATAAGCAACAAGACTACTGAATAGAGCTGAAAACAATGAAGAAAAAACCAAAATCTAGAGAGGGAAATAGTCTCATTCAATCATTGCACCTATCCTTAAGGGAAATAGGGATGCATCTCATCTGTAGTTGATCCAGGTGGATGTTGGTGGCCACCCACCTATCCCATTTGGACCCCTACAACTATCTCTTTCAGTTTTTCAGTTTCCTTAATTATAACACAGTTTACTATTTTTAGCAGTTTTTCGGGTCCTAAACTTCCGGAGCCGTTTTGAGGCCCTAAACGATGTTTTTTGGGAAATTTGGGGCCAACATGGGTCCATGGACCAATGTTTCCCATCCCAAAGTGGTAGTTCTCGGATAGATCTTTCTAACGACCTCCCATGGCGGATGAGAAGAAAGACGAGGGGGCAGGAGATCCTATCAAAATCTTGCTCGAAGAAGCCCTCGAGTGGCAAAGGAATGCGATGATGGATAGCTTTGCGCAGATCCTTCAGCGGCTACCCAGAGGTGATGCATCGGCTTCATCAATTTTCAAGTCGGGAAAAGATTGTTTTCGCTCTTCTAAAAGTAGCCCCCCACGTCAAGGACTGGTGGGAAACCTACTGCGAGCAGAAGGATGAAACTACAGGCTCACTATTTTCAGTCGCACCCACCTGGAATTCATTCCAAGATGCCATCAAGGAGCAGTACTACCCTGTCAAAATCTATGAGGACAAATACATCAAATGGACCACACTGTGGCAAGGAAAAGACCAAGATGTGCCGGTGTTCACAAATATTTTTCATACCCTTCACACACAATGGGGTATCAAAGTTTCTGAGCTGCATCTGGTACTCAAATACCGCGGCTGCATGCACAGATACATCCAGGAAGAGATGGAGTTCTTGAACATCTCCTCACTCGGCACAACATGCCGATACGCTGTCAAAATTGAGCAAAAGTTCAAACAGAAGAAGCGAGACTTTGGATCTACAAATCTGAAGCCCAAAGGACAAAGCCAAGGCGGGGTGACCCAAGACAACCCGTCGAAGCCACAAGAAAAAAACAACACCATGAAGCCGAAGAAGGAAATAGGAAAGTGGTGTGAGTTTCACAAGAGTCCCACTCATAACACAAGTGAGTGTCGGACCAAGCAGTCATTGGTGGCCGAGTTGAAGGCTTCCGAATCAGATACATGTTTCGACCTTGAGCCATAACCCGACAAGGGGAATGGAAAAGGGAAGAAAATCATTGATGCGGATCCCAGTGCCACTGTTGTCATTTCCAAAATCCAAAAGAATGAGCCCGAAGAGCCAGAGGAGGCGGAACGTCTTTTCCACTCACAGATGTGGGTGAAGGGTTCGCCGTTGCAATTCATTGTCGACAGT
>APFE031071012.1:215929-236750 GCA_000404065.3 Pinus taeda
ATGAGAAGAAAGACGAGGGGGCAGGAGATCCTATCAAAATCTTGCTCAAAGAAGCCCTCGAGCGGCAAAGGAACGCGATGATGGATAGCTTTGCGCAGATCCTTTAGCGGCTACCCAGAGGTGACGCATTGGCTTCCAGCAGCTACTCTGGAAATGCCACACCCTTTAAGGTACAAGTGAATTTTGAAATCCCCATCTTCGAGGGTAAAATAGACGCAGATGCCGTAGATAAATGGTTAAATCTGCGTTCCTATTTAAATCTGGATCAGTAGCACACAGGAGGTGCGATGCATCCAGACTACCAAGGAGAGACAGTGTGATGGTCTAGGGAAGAGACTGAGCTTGGTTTTCACTCACAATTTGCAGCTAAGTTCAATGATTTAGGCCGAGCTTATGATGGACAATAAACACAAAGTATATGGGTATGATCTTATGAGGTTATTGAGTTACCACTAGGGCACTTAGGATGTTTGCAAGTCAGATGTTCAGTTCATAAACCAACCAGGAGATTGACTGAAGTAGCGTTGATCTACTTTGCAGTTGCATAACAAAATCAGTTTGAAGACTAGCTGGCTTAACTTCAAGCTCCTTCTGTAGTTTATAAAGCAAACAACAGTAACAAACAAACAAACTATTCATTCCCCAATGGAGTCACCATTTTGTTCCCATGAAAATTAGTGTCTATTCAGATCTACTAGTCCCACTAAGATGGGTAGCTATCTTAGAAACAAACAATTCAAAGTAACTTGTGTTTTCCTTTATGGGAGATAGATAAGAGAGAAGTAGAGAGCACCAACCTTGGTATTTCGCTTGGCTTCTTGCTTTTTTCCTTTCCTTTGATAGAGCTTGCCACTCATTTCTCACTTGTTCTGCTTCAAAGAACACCTGTAGAGGCAAAGCAAGAAGAAACCATCAAAGCATAGAGATATATGATACCATAAACAATGTAGAATCAGAAGTACATTACCATACAAATGCATACACAAATACAAGATTCAGAAATACATAAGTATATGGAGGAAAACTCAAATAACTTTATTGATAGAAGTAGAAGAGAGGATTACAACCCAGTTGTCTGATCTAGCGCCATCCTCCTAGCATGAAAGCCCTCTTCACCTCATGAAAAGCTAGATCACCCAACAATACAATGTTTCACAGAGAAACCAATAGCACTTCCTTACAAAATACAAAATTCCAGCCTCTGGATCTCTAGGATGAGGGATCCATATATAGATATTTGTAGGGGGGTGAGTTAGCTTCTGGGTTTTTGATTAGTGTCATCTCACTGATAGTTCTTGGTTCCACTTGGAGATTTTATGATCCCTTACTCATCCTTGGGCGAATTCAAAGAGGCAAGTGTCACATGAGCAGTTTCTAGAATATTCTCTGGGTTTCCACTTAGCTAACTGCCTCTTCCATTTGTCTACTCTCGCCCATCGCACCCTACAGAAGGCTTTTTTAGTATGCATCACACCCCTTGTGTGTAATAGGTGAGATGCATCGCACCTTGGCCAAAGAGCAGTCTGTATGGGTCAGTTTTGACCAGTTCTGAGTAGTTTTTCAGGTGGAACTTCTAGGAAATGATGTAATCAACTGACCTTGATCCTTTAGGGTATGAAACAACACTTTTAGGGGTTTAAGAGCCCTTGGTTTATCGACATATGTGATTGGGGTTGCAAAGCCCAAATATGTCTATAACACATGGCTTTGGTATTATTCTTTTAAGTACGTATTATTTTCATTTAGATAATATAATATGTTAAGTTATTTTCCATTATTTTGATAATATGAATAATATTTTGTGATCTAATTATTACTTATAAAAAAAATATATTTCATTAACATCAATTATTTTTAGTGATTTTATGTTATGCATATTTTGTATTGTATTATGCATCATTATGATTGAATAATATTAATAAACAAATGAATTTAATGAATTATTTTATTATTTCGTTAATGAATTTTATTTTTATTAAGTTCAAAAGGAGAAGGAATTTACATTCCCAAGTGATTAGTGTTGATTTTTCAATGGCACTTAAGAATCAAGTTTGAGTCTAAGATCACAAACACAAACACACTCATATGCCACAACACAAGAACTTTGCACAATAGAAAAAATATAACAATGAATCAATATCATGCACATCACAATTTTCAACCAATATCTTGTTTTTATTACAAACTTAATACAAAAAATGTAGGGCTCCCGTACCAAGGGTCATGACCTTTACATACAACCTTGATACAAGGCACAACTAGGGCTTGGTGTCAACAACTATCACCACCGATCTTTCCCCAAACAAAATACACTTGAACTACTTGCTAAAGGTGTGCACTATAGTCCTTTTAGTCCACGTACCTTGAACACATCTAGCAGGTACTTTTACTCTTCTTGTGATGATCACTGCAACTTCTGCTACTTCAGAAAGCTTGCATCTCCAACCACTTCAACTGCCACTACTAATCTTCTAATTGCTTCTAGAATGACTAAACATAGGCTCACACAAATTTCCCACTAGCAATGACAAGACTACTACATCATCACTACTCTAAGGGACTTCCAAGCTACCCAATAACAATTTCCTCTACTACTCCAAAGGATCATGTTCTTAGGGTATTTGTACTCAGTCATCTTAACAATGATTTTCCACCCCAAATCCCTAAACTAGGGATTCACCAAATTTTCCTCCTAATAGTGCTCCAAGGAATATTTTACATAAGGTCTTCTAGGGTTTCCCTCTTATCTCTGATATGCTTCTCCACATCATAGAAGTAGGGCTCCAAATCCTACCCTCACACAAATCCAGAACTCTGACTAATCTAGGGCTTCAAACTTAGCCCACACATATGTAATTTTCTTCCATAAATTACAAAAAACTTAGGGCTTGTTACCGACTCACACAAAACCCTCTTTACTCCTCCAAAGAAGACAAAGATAAGGTCTTTAGCTGAGATAAGGTCATGGAAGTTGATCTGGAGACTAGTAGGGTGCGTGTGATCTTTACCAAGGTCATTTTTGACTACCATGGACTTGGTTGTGGTAAGTCGTTCTCCCCCTACCATTGGTTGTGGATTATTCTTCTTCTATGAGATGAGATGAGATTCCCTCATATTGAGACATGCGCATCTAGATGAGACACATGGTGCAGTTGAAAATTCCTCCCTAACTGAGAGGGAATGTTGAAATTTGGGGCAACTTTGGGATGAAATTCCCTAGGAGAAATCCAATTACCCCAAATGAAACCCATCTTTCCCCATAGATAAATTTTATTTTCATAAAGGAAAATTATTATTTGGCTCTTCTCTCTACTATTTGATGTGACAAAATTATTTGGGTGAGAAATCATTAAGGCATTTGTTAAATATATTTAAATATTATTTAAATTTGTGTTTTCCCTCCAAAGTTACAATTCAACCTCACAAACTTTTAGGTCGACCTGCCCCAGTGATCGTGACCCTTCACATGGAGGAATAACTATATAAAGGGCTAATTTTATCCTCCATTTGGAAAGTAGAAGCTCACATTTTTCTTGAGGTCTCTTTGCTCATTCAAGGCAACATATAATCTATATATGTGGCTAATCATATGGTTTTCTATGGAAACTCGTTGGTGGCATCTCTATGACCTATTTTGGCCTATTACATTGGCATCTTTGTGGCCTATTACAGTGGCATATCTGTGTCCTATTGTGGCCTATTACAGTGTCATCTCCGCGACCTATTACAACCTATTACAATGACATCTTTGTGGTGGTATGTTTCCTCTTCTATGGTAAAGTCTGCGGCCTAATGTGGCCTATTCGATGCATGGTTGGTTGGTGAAAATCTATGTAAAACAAGCGATGTTTTCTTATGTCTTTTGGTGGTAGGGACGAGCCCCTATAGCATCTATTTGGGAAAGTAGAAAGACCAAGTTTGGATGAAAGAAAAGATCAGCTTGTAGCTGGGATGAGGGTAAGTATCTCCAAAGGTTAAAGCTGAAATTTTAATGGGAAAATGCAGGAGCTAAGCTAGGCTTTAGGTCTGCTACTTCACTGATGAAACCCTAAACACAAAACATCAGTCTAGGTGATGCACAAGCTAGGGAATGTTAAGGACAAAGTGTTACTCCTATGACAATGAAGTATGGCAACGTCCTTGTTATGTGATACATGACAACATGACAATAATTCTAGTTCAGTGAAGTGTCTCAATGGTCCTTGTTCAAAGATGTATGACGGTCTTTATGACAATGACATATATATCAGTAATGTGACATTTGCAAATGATAGTCCTTATGAAAGTGATATTTATGGCAAAGATTTATATTCTTATAAAAATTGTGTTTGCGTTTATGACTATGATGAATGCTAATGGTACTTGAGCTTATGGTTGTGATGAATGGAAGTAGTGTCTGTATTGTGCATGATGTTCTACTACTGGTCCTTACTGTTCCACTACATTGTTTATGTTGTTGTTCTCTTTATATAATTTCTTATGATGACATGGAGTGAATGTAATGTGAAAATTGTTGAAAAAGTTTAAAAATTCAATTATCTACAACATAGAACAATCTATCCCTAGAATTAATAAAGACTACCTATTGCTCCTTTCTCAAAAAAAATCCAATATAACTAATTTAAAAATAAATAAATTGCAATTATTAGATTAATTTATTTAATAGATTACTTAGTATATTTCGATCTTTACTTTCTACTTTCTAGTTAATTTTCTTTTCGTTCATTATTTTTCATTTAAGTGACTTGTTGGCTAAATAGAAGAATAAATCTAGGAATGAGATGGAAAGGAGAATGAAAGGCTTGCATGCTAATGCTTTCCTCTAGGAAAATATTGCACAAGAAAATTTTGACTAAAGCGAAGTATTTGAATGCTTTCATTTCGAATAAAATTTACATTGTGTTCTATATTTGATTGTTGGTCATCGTCCATACGATGACATATTTAATTTCGATGTAATGAACTTATATGGGTAGATTGTCATGTTTATATGAAATAATGAAAAAATAAATTTTACAATTAATATATGTCGTCTTGTACACAGTAATAAGAATTTTTGAGTTTTCAAATTATTTCCATCTTGGATTAGGACCACTCCAATTGATTTTAATTCATTTAAATAATCATATGATTGAAGGTTTGGAGTTTTCTTAATGCTTATATTGTCATTGTTATAGCACAAAAAGCCACCTCCTAGGGTCTAAGAGAAGGAAACAACCCTTGCCAAGTAAAAGGGTCAATTTGTGCTTAGTGGATACCTCCAAGAAATTGACTTTTGAGGCTTCAATGCTTTTATTTAGTGTAAACTATGAAATAGTAGGCCTATCAACACATTGGTTATAACTA
The DNA here is from genome assembly GCA_000404065.3 of Pinus taeda. Classification (NCBI taxonomy): domain Eukaryota; kingdom Viridiplantae; phylum Streptophyta; class Pinopsida; order Pinales; family Pinaceae; genus Pinus; species Pinus taeda. The sequence continues at coordinate 221,276 of APFE031071012.1, forward strand.
CAAGTGAGAAACAAAGGGGAAAAGATCACACTCAAATTTTTTTTAGCATATGAGTTTTGGATTTAAGTTGAGGAATGATTAAAGGATACTGTAAATGACAAAGGGACTAGAAAATCCCCATAAAAAGGCAATAGAAAAAGCTATAAAAATGCTCTCACTTGGATCTCCCCAGTGGAGTCACCATTTATGTTACAAGAAAATTTGACGTACAATAATAAGCTACTTTTAACCCAGCAGACTTTTGCCAAACTCTACCCAGAAGGTGTGTGTATAAAGTGAAGCAATATAAAAAGAAACCCTCCAATCATGCACACAAGAATTGACAAAGAAGAGTATTGGGAGTTACTGAATCTATTGCAGAATCTCTTTCTCTATTGATGCAACTAGCTTGAAAGAAGATATTCTAGAGATCACGACACTTACTCCTTTCTTGAAATATGCACACAAGAGAAATAGCAACCTTCTTCTTCCCTATAATCACAAGATTAGTGCACAAACCAAAATCTAACATGAAACATATAATGAAATTACACAATGGAAATATGGAGAAATTTTCTTCACTTTGCATTAATTTCATTGGAGAATGTACATAGTTGATGTAGTTGCAACCTTCGTCCAGATATATCTCTCACCTAAACTCACTAACATCAAGGATTATGAATACAAGTATTATTGCAAGAGAATTTTGACAACATTCTGGCATAAGTTACCTTGTTCTCCTCTTGTGCCTCATGGAGAGCTTAGTTTATATAGTTTTCTCTCAACATTGGTCACCCTGAACCTAGATAGATTCTTAACCGTATCAAAGGTTGTGATTAAACATGACCAAACCAATCATGGCTTGATAAAAAATGAGAAAATCAATCATGAATTGATCAAACATGACCAAATCAATGTTTACACATTAGAACTTTCACTTTGTTTCTCGATCTCTATGGAAAAAAGGGTGTTACTAGGCTATTGTTTCACCGATTATACTAGCAAAGGGCATTGATAGACCTAGTATTTCATAGTTTACATTGTTGTTGTAGTGGCTACAATAACCCCAAAATTAACCTTTTTCAAAACTTTGGAACCCCCCATGCTAGAATAGTTTATTTTTATCATTGACATTTTATGGCCTCTCTTTCTCCCTTGCATCCCCAATTTCTTCCGAGACTTAGAAAAATTTCAAATCACAAAGCCTAGCTCAAGTTTTCTCTCCTAAGTCACCAATCACACTTGAAGATGTTAGTCTAATCCCTTACAATGCGAATTATGACCATCCTCCTCTAAGTCGCATGTGACTGTCTATTTGTGATAGCTAATCTTCCTAATTGAATAGTCACATGGGTAGAAGCCATAAATCTTGCAACCCCACCTATCGTGTGACCTTGCGACTATTGTCTCGACGCGCAACATTGCAACTACATCTGTAGTTTGACTTCACTACCCTACTATTGGCATGACCTGTGACCAAGTGCACCCTCACCATGCGGTCTCACCTTAAGAAGGTCGCACACGTCCACTCCAATCACACATTCCACCCACAACCTCTCTATTTGAACGTGTGCCTCATTTATATATACTCTCCATTCCACCTTTCCATTCTCATGTTGCAGCTCAACACGCAGAAGCCCTCCTCCACCGATTAACAATGAACTACAACCCCTCACAAGTAAGTGGTTCCTCACCTCCTTGTAGTCATTACACCATTTGAATTTTCAACTTGTCCTCTTCATTGGCGCTTAGACCCTGCAAATTATCCCAGAACATTTGTATCCCTCACCACAACTTAAATGGAGGCCAGTCTCATAAAACCCTCTACCTTAGTACTATTTGGCACCCTATACTTCCTTTTGTGCATTGAATTTGGCTCCTATGGACTAAAAAAAAAATTGATTCATTAACTATCCATTCGTCCCTCTCCTTGTTCTTCATACCCTAAATACTTGTCCCTCTCATCGTTTCCTAAACTCATTTCCCAAAATAGTGCCCTATCACTTCCTTCTTTGATTGATTCATTGTTGAAGCTCGAGCTGAAAATGATTAAAGGTAAGGGATCATTCTCTTTATTTTTTCCATTTCCCTAGCTCACAGATTTCGCATAAGTCGTAAGTCACAACCTTTATTAGGTCACTCTTCCACCCAAAAAAATTCTCCCCCTCTTGGTGACCTATGCTATGCCCCTCCTCTCCTTTCCTATAGTCACATAATCATAATATTGATGTTATATAAATTTGCGACTAGTTTAGTGTTGTGACCATGTGACTAACCCCTTGGCTTACTCATGAAGTCATAAAGGTCACATGATAACATCAACTCCAGATGCAATACCTCTTTCTGTGCGACTTATGACCTCCTTTTATTAATTCACCTCTTTCCCCTGGTCTCGTGGTCGTGTATGCACGCTCTTGATGCTAGCCTCATTGCGACCTCGTGAATTTCCAGAGTAATGTGACTTGGTGACCAAATCTTTCCCCATTACAACCTGTCCTTTTAAACTTATTTGTGACCTATCTCAACAATCATAATTGTGATCCCTTGTGACTAAGACATCTAATTATTTTGTGCCTCTTGCCCCACAGTGGTATTTTAATTGCATTTTATTATTTTGATTAATGTCAACCTCGTAGTCTTGGGATCACATCTTTGAAATTCTAGGTGACATTGATATCAACCACATCAGTATTTCATCCTTCTCAAGGGAAATGACACTGCCAATGGTCAAAATTTCTCGCAAGGGTTAGGGCAGGAGTTCAGTCAAAGTAGAGAGTAACATAGAAGGGGTCATGGATAACCCACATACTCTACCAATTTATGGGGACAAGGCCTATAATCTCAACAAGAAGATAAAGATGACTTGGTGGGATATATATTATGAGTTTTCCAACTAGGACATCCCTAGAGATAGGGAGGACTTCAGAGTCCACATTAACATCAAAATATCTTGGTTGCATAAGGTATTTGCACACCCACTAAAATTCCCATGTGATGAAACTATTGATTGGTTGTTACAATGTGCGGATGTTAGTCAAAGTGATACCAAAGGACATGATGGAGGGATTTTATCCCCTTTTTCTACCACTGACATTGTCAGCTGCTACATGTTGGCTGAGAAAGAGGAATCATTCAACACTAGGTGGCTGGAAAATTTCAATGAAACTGCCAAAGATACCAAAGACATATTAAACTCATGGTGGCAGGAACCCTCCAAGTTCAGGGTCAAACTGGATCAAATCTATAAGATAGAGGGCCTAAGAAATGCATACCAGTTGATGGATGCTATGTTGAACATGTTGTATGAGAGGGCACATATTGACACTTTCCTTAGATCATGGGTACTTCTGATGCATGTAGTGGCCACTAGGGGTACCATATGCAATTGGGCAAGCATCTCAGCATTTGCACTAAAGTTAAATATTCAAGTGGCCTAAGATCAAGGGAAGGGTAGCCATCAAAATTATACATGGACTCTTATCTTCTTGATGCAATTTGTGCCAAGTGTCAATTCAAAGGATGGGGTCTAAAATGGACCCCGAAGGTACCTGGACCAGTTCATATTTGCTACAAGTTTTTTGGAACCTAGGTTACAAGGTTTCATTTGAAACTACTTCAAAATACTTTATTGCTCCATTATGTCAAACATTCTTTGGTCATGATCTACCTTGTATGTCAGAACGAGCTCAGAATACTCTTATTGAGGCGACATATATGTTTCCTATCAGCTAAACAACATATGTCAAAGCTTTTGGCACATATAAGCCTCTTCATGCTATCCCGACATTAGAAAGAGTTATATTACTCTTGCAAGGGGTCTATTACCAGCTCCAAAACATTATCGAAGGGAAAAATGGGACCTTGGCCCATATTTCCTCTAACCATTAGAGCATACTCTCTTGAAAATTTTAAGGAAGCTAAGGCCGAAGCTGAGGAGATTAAGGGTTTTTGTTTCATTAATATAGGTATTTGAAAGTATGACCCAAGGGGTGTTGCAGCCTCACATTGTAAAGTAGTTGGCTTTGGTTGGTCCTACATACATGAACAACAAAACGAAGAGGATAAGGTCAAGAAATTTTATAATGCCTCTAGGGTATTGAGTCCAAATGAGCAAAAAGGAAAACAAGAACAAGAAGAAGAACAAATGGATGATGAGGAAACAAAAGGTATGAGTCTTGAAGATTGAAGAGATTTACTCAAAACAAAGAAAGAGCAACAAGATGAAAATGGGAAGCAGAAGAAGCAAAAGGGTGACCAACAAAAGGGAACCAATCTAGGATCCAACAAACAAAGAAACCCAAAAGATCAACATGAACAATATGAAGGAGGGGAAAGTTTAGAAGAAAGAAATGCTGCCATAGCTTGTAGAAAACAAGAGACAGAGAGGAAAAGTGAGGAAGAGCAATGTAAGCAAACATAAGAAAACGAGGAAGAACTTTTGAAGAAACAATAGGACGAGGAAAAAAGAAGAAATCTAGAAGAAGAACAACAACAGAGGAAGGAGGAGGAAGAGAAGAGAGCATAAGAAGTTGAACAAATGAAGAAACAAGAAGAGGAAGAGATGAGAAAGAAGCATGAACGAGGAAATGAAATGAAAATCTAAAGAAGAATAGAGAAGGAAAGCCAAAGAGGAAAAGAGAAGGCTAGAAGAGGAGGAGGCCATAAGGCATCAAGAGGAGCTTGCTAAGAAAATCAAACAAGATCAACCCAATGGACAATGGAGCAACACAATAGATGACTAATAGCTTCAAGGGTTTGAAATGAAGATAGATTTACCTCCTATAGATATTCCTCCTTCCACTCCAATTACTTATGGGCATCTTCCATTAAAAGAGCGAGGAATCAGAAAGATGAAGAAGAGGAGGAAGTGACAGATATTACAAAGTTTAATTTTGATCAAATCTAGCGCAAAATCATGAAAGAAAGGAGAAAGTGTTATGCCAAGAACCCAACTAAGTCTATATCAGTGGCTACAAAGAAAGAAATTGTCCTAGATACCATAATGAACCCCAAGATGATTTCTTCAACTGGAAGAGCCTTTGTGACCACAATAAAATTGAATATGAGTAGGCTCAATAGATAGGTTGTTGAATTACAGGCAAATCTACACGCCTCTAAAAAAGAGCTACACAGGTAGAAGAGGAGAATAAGGTTTTACATTTAGCTCATTCAAGAAATAAAGGATTGTGAGCAATCATTCAAGAGGAGGTAGCAACATTAGAAGATGCTATGACCTGGGTTTATCAAGAGATGATGAAGTTGCATCAGGCTACAACAACGTTTTGGGCCATACAAGCAGGATATAAAGAAAATGAAACTTTGCTCAAACAAGCCACCAGAAATATCAATAATATACATGACTAGACTACTAAATATCTGGATGCTCCATAAATTATCCTACGAAAGGATTGGATAACTGTTGAATATGACAAGGTTCAAATTTGCATCAAGGTCCATTCACGTGAAAAGTTAACAAAGGATGTGTATAAAGTATTATCTTCATATAAGCATCTATTGAGTGGGATGGAATCTGTGATTGAAGTGCACAAAGTACCTTCTATTGGTCCAATCAGTGAGGTAAGGCCACAAGAAGAAGTTCTGCGAGAAGTCTAAGCATTCCTCAATCCTTTCAAATAAGCTACTACCATGGAAAACTTACAAGATACAAAGGAAACAATTACTCAGTATGTGGTGGAACCTGTAAGGATATACAACAAGCTCATGATCCTATCTAATCATCTCAAGGTTAAGAAGAACAATTTGTTTTTGGATGCCCAAGAATGCCTTCATTGACATGGAGATGAGCAATAAAATAAGGTTATCAACATTGAGAAGGAATACAAGCTTTGGCACACATATCTTGTATATGAATTACATCTAGATTTCCTAGATTCTTCTACAGCTAGATTAACAGAATAAGAGCATTTATTTCTTCATGTAATAAGATAATGTAGGATAAGAGACTAGGATAGAGTAGAGAGTCTCATGGGAATGTGAAAGGTTATGAGGTAACTCAAGAGTCACAAGGGTAGATGAAAGGTCACCCATTTTTCTAAAAACAGGTCCTCATGACACAATGCAATGGAATTTTGGTTTTGGACTCATTTGTGCATATTATTTGAGAACTAATAGATATTTTTTCTGAATGCAAGAAGTGATTTCATATTTCCAATCATGGATTTGATGGGCTTCTCATGTGATGGTGCCATGGATATTTTCAACTTAATGTTTCAAGGTTTATGAACTTTGGTGCAGAATTTTTTCATCTATCATCAAGCATTGTGGGATTTCTCTTGCAATGAATGGGTGGTATATGATGCATTTACTTTGTGTTTATGTCAATGAGCTATTTTATTGACTTGAGCATTATGTCATTGTAGAATTGTTCGCTATATAGCTTATGCTTTCATGGTGTTATTGATCACAAACTTATTTATTATTGATAAAATTATCCTTATAATGTGTATGGATCTGATTTGAAGCTTTGCTAACATCGATTTTATTGAGATTCATGCATTGATGTTAGGTTATTTCTATTTATAGTATCTTACATGTTGAATTTCGATAGATCACTTACTTGCATTTGTTAAAGCTTTATTTGTTCTCTGACGATTACTAAATGTTTTGTCAAAAGCGAATTTCAATCAACGAGATGGAAACCAGGCCCACATATCGGATGTGACTCTCAAAACAAACAATGTAGAGTCTAATTGGGATTCTACACCGGGGAGATCCCCTTGTTGTTGGTGGTACATTCCAGGTCATCAACAATTGCATAAAAGTGTTTAAGCCTCAAAAGCCACTTTCTTGGTTGTATCCACTGAGCACAAATTGACCCTTTGACTTGGCAAGGGTTTTTTCCTTCTCTTAGACCCTAGGGGGTGAATTTTTGAGCTATAATAGTTGTTTAATTTGCTTAATTGTGTCTCAACCAATACGATTATAACATAGGCTTGTTGTAGAATAACTTAATATAATTTTCAGTTTATTTGTTTACCTAAAATTAATTTTAATATTAAATCTTTGTTTTTGTTATTAGAGTTATCTTAGTTTTAAGCCAATAATTTAAGGATGAGTTTCCCTATTATATTGGAAGTCTGTTCAATTCAATTTTCTTATTGTATATAAGTAGGTTAAAAATAAATCATTATAACGCGAAACAAAAGACATTTATCCCTACAGACTAAAATATGTTTAAACAACTCAAGGATGTATTACATTTAAACTTTTCTACATAGATTACCTTGAGAAAACCATATCAACTGATTTTATTACAAATCCAACCTTAATTGTGTTTTTCATGTATGATTTTTTATTTGCTCTTTGATATAATGGAAATATATTTAAAATTATCCAACCTTGATTGTGTTTTTCATGTATGATTTTTTATTTGTTCTTTGATATAATGGAAATATATTTAAAATGATCAGATTATTCTAATAGTTGTAATACTCTCTTCTTTCGTCATCAAATTGAATTAATAAAATCATTAGAATTAATAATCATCTTTTATGACAAGGAAAAATTGTTATTTTATGTGAAAGACAATAGATGTAATCTCTAAGATGGAAAGCTTGGTGTTTTCAAAATTTGATTTGTAATGCTTTTAATCATTGTAGTAAGTTTAGAGGCTATGGGCGTTTGCGAATTTTTTCACATGAATAAATTGAAAATCTATTTTGTTGAGTATATGATGTTAGGTACCCTAGAAAATTTATTTGTTTCCCTAATTGGAAGGAAAAAATATATGTACCAACCCGTTCATAAATGTTTTACAATTGACTTACCCGGTCATTAATTCTCATTGTCTTGTTTGTTCTTCTTCCCATATTGTGAACTTTATCCTAGGAACCTATCTTTTGGGTTTTAGTTCGAATGATTGACCTACGTTTCTCAAATATTTCCTTTGATTTATTTCGTAAGGTTTCATTGGAAATGCATTTGTATATACCATTCATACTCTGCTTCTTTTCGTTGTTTGTCCCATATTATTGTGTTCAGTATTTTATTTTCCCTGGATCATTGGCATTTTCATTTTTGGATTTTGTTTTGAATAGTTTTACTTTATCTTCTTTTCATGTTTAGATTTTTTTTTTAATAAACATCTTTGGGATTTTTTAGTTTGATTGATCATTTAATTTCTTATTATAATCTAAGATGATTAAAGGTTTTCAATCATGATTATTGGTTTCTTATTCTTTGAGATTCTTAATTTTTTTTATTCAATGTTTTCTTTTCTTTAAGCATGAGAAATTTGAGAAATTTAGTAGGGAGACATTAATTCTAGGAAAATGAAAATGATAAATTTGAAATATGCTTTAATGCTCACATTTTACCAAAATCATCACACTTAATCAATTTTACAAAGTTCATCACATATAGACATGATTTCCATTCTTGCGGCAGAACACACGTTTCCAAGATTCATATCTCTAACACTAGCACATTAAATCTTAGGTCTTTTACAGGGCTTTTCTTTTGAGATCCATCCATCTCACATTAAAATAAATGATATTGTAGATCATAAAAAGTGGCAAGAATCTTAAGCTAAACTATGAGAGTTAGTAATTTTCCAAATAAATCAAAATGACTCTTGTATCACCCCACTCCCTATCAACCACTATCTATATACAAATTAATAAGGGTGAAATAAATTATTCAATAAATAAGAAGTGGAAAGTCTTCAAAGTAGTGTGGGAAGTACAAGCAAACTTGTTGGGGCTATGGACACTCACTGACAATGGGCCTATGCTTGTTTGACATCAAGGCATTTTCATCAAGGTTGTGGACTCTCACAAGTAGTGAAGCAATGATGAATAAAAAAGAGATGAGAAACATAGATATGTATCTATTTTACTCATACAAAGAGAAAGTATTCGATTATTCCAAAGGTAATTATATATGCCTTAAAAACCAAGGAAAAACTAACCTCATAAATTGACTCAAAGAAATGGTCTATTAGTTATCTGACATCTAGTGCTTTATGGGAAAATCTTAATAATTCGAGAACATGTGGTGGTACCCATAACCAAAAATTTGTTCTTAGAGTTATTTGGGCTTGTTAGTGTAAATATGTCTTTTTAAGGGAATAAAAAATAAAGATACTTTCTTTTCCCAAGTTGTCACCATTTATTCAACCCGCAATAACTCCCGTTAATTTTTTTGTTGAAAATAAAATCTCCCCCCTGTTGGGTGCCGAAATAAAAATTTAATTCCTTCAACACGTAATTTGTCAAACCAGGGCTACGTAAGCTTCCATGGGTAGCATAGGAAATGCCAAAGATTATGGATTTAAACTTGTAAATCCTACCTCTATTCCACTAATTGAATCATGCAGAATCACAAAAAAATAAATTACAAGTAAAACCTTCCAATCCTTGCCAACAAAATGACAACCCACCACTATGGGTACTAGATTCACTCAAAAGCATTAACAAAAGAATTTTCTAAAGAAATAAAGAATTCCATTCAATCAAAACTCAATAAGAATTCAAAAATAAAAAATATGTTCCTGCAACTAAATTCCAGTGCTAGGAAAACAAAGGGAATTATGTTATGTCGTATTGTCAATTCTGCTTCATGTACTGAAGAGATCTTATTCTTGTACTAGGAAAATATCATTCCTGTACCAGAACAAATCCATTCCTACACCAGAACACTCTGTTCCTGTATTAGAACACTCTGTTCATGTACCAGAACAAATCTACACTCAACAACCCTTCATTCCTTAATTCATAAATCAATACGTTATGTTCATCAAGCATGAAATTGACAAATGCATAAGGAAAAATTAACTTGAGAAGAATCGAAAGAATCCAAATTCAAATTCAAACTTTCTGTTCAAAAAGATAAATTGCGAAGATTCATGGTAATTCTATCAGTTTAATGGATGATAAATTATTGTGTTAAAATAGAGAATAACTACTTAAAATATCCCAAACTCGAACCCTCTCTGAATATTTATCACACTGTGGCACATTCTCTATAGATAAACGAATTTAGTCTTAACACATAAAAGCCTCTATCGCTCAGTCCTAAGTTTGGAAAACAATATCAATGATTCTTGTACTCAAAAACCTGATTCATGATCATTTGTTTAAGGAAGAGGATATCATTTGAGCATCAAATTATACGCAGAGAGATCAATAACATCACACAATTATCATTTATATTTCAATCAGAGTGCGCTTGCTACAAAAGAAATGAATATTTAAAAGAAGCTTAAATCACCAGAACATGCAACCCTGACTGTCATTCATAAACGATTCAAGAAAACTTTCTCAGATGAAAAGGATGCATTGCGATGCTTTAGGAAAATAAATGAAAATTCTTGAACTGAAATGAATCAAACTTAAGACACACAAAAATCCATCATCTATGAGATCACACAGTGAAAGAAATACAATCATAAGAATTTTATCAAACCTACATGCTCAACACAAAGAAATCAATCTTCTAACCTGTCATTCCTATACGTAATGCACACAACGATAAAATGGGGAGAACCAATTGGGTTTGTTGGGCCCTAACCAAGCAAATAATTTCCCTCTTAAGGAAACACTAAGCTTATATGAGCAAGGTTACCATTACAATAAACAACAGGAACGATAGATAAAAAATGACATTAACTCATTTTGTTAAGATATTCAAAAGTCTTTGCGTGTATACATGATAAAACAATGGATCCAACCCCAGAGGGTTATGGTGATTCAAATATCAAAATTACAAAAATATGCCAAAGTGTTCCATAGTATCGCTAACCTATCCTATTACAAAACCCTAATTTATATATGTTCTATCAGATCTCAGTTGTGGTGAATTAACTTAATAAAAAACACAATAGCTGATGACTGACCTCCATATTTAGCATCCTTGTAATGCTCCAAGCTCTATACAGAAAATGAAACAAATATTCAATGATAGGTGTGCACCATTCCAATTAACAATTGTGATACATTTTGAGGCAATCTACATTGAACCGGTCGGTTGTCCAAGTATGGTGCAGGAACCTCGGTGAGTATAGGAATTTCGAGATCTTGCACCAACTAGTTTGACTTTGATTAATGCAAGTACTTATCAAGCATTAATGAAATGTAAATTAATGAGCTACATGGAAATATAAACCTATTTAACCTTTTTATCAATTGATAAGCTTATGTAATCCATATCCAAGAAAATCACTAAAAGGAACTAGGAATCATATGTAAAAGGATTAATTCAAGTTGTAAAACAGAGGTTAAGGTAGAATAATTTAGGGTAAGAGTAGGGTCAAATAAGGCAATTTCGACAACCAACATTCCCCCAACCTAATTTCGCTGTGTGTCCTCACACAACCACTAACCTTTGCAAAAAACAAAAAATAGAAATCCCTTTCTTCACTTCTAAATCTGGATGTTGATCCCTGATCCTTCTGCCCTCACTTTCTTAACACGCTTAACGAATTTCCTCATACAAATTTTCAAGTGGGATGCATGGAACTTCCATTTCTTCACTTGTCTTTTCCATTCAGACATTGTCTCCATCAACTCTCCATTCTTGCCCTTTAATGCATTGTTTTGTTCTAATATAAATCTATTTAAAACCTCTAGTTCATAGACCTACTACTTCAACTCTTGGATTTGACTCATTTGCTCATCAAGGACAAAATCCTTCTCTTCTTCCTCTTCCTACTGTTACTTTTTCGTCCACCAATTCATGAGGAACATCATCATTCTCTTCTCCCTTCTCTAGCTCTTTTGTTTCTGGACCTAAAGGAATATTGTCCTCATATTTCTCTTTTGTCTGCGCTTTTTTTGCCTTTTGCCCCATCTCCTGTCCATGAGTCACCTTTTGATTTTTGGCTTTATTCATCAAAAAAATCAGAGGAATATCATCCTCTTCTTCATTATATCCTGGACTAAAAATTGAAGTGCTCATAGCTACTACATTTGCCAGCATTGAAAGGTTATTTTGCACTGAGAAATTCTTTGCAAGGGTTTCCATATGAGGGTTCTCTGGAGAGGCACACTCCTTTTGAGAAGGCTCAAATTCTTCAATTACCTCGACTATATTTGATCCAAATTGGATCCATGAAAATTATTAAAGTGCCATGACTATATCAAATCAAGATAGACTTCGAATTTATGAACAAAGAGCTACCAGGAAGACCTCTGGACAGTGGCAATTTGTAGTCAACAAAGAACGATGAGGACCTCGGTCAAAGCGCGCTGACCGAGGCCCATGGAGACCGCGCAGGAGACGAAACTGGTAGTTGGGAAGATCGGATCGGGAAACGGAGGCCATTTTTGATGCGCGATTAGTGCTTGGGAAAAACCCCTCGAGAAGGAAAAGCCCCGAGTGCTCGGTCGCATGGGAAGCTGGGAAACTGTAGGGAAGGCGCTAAGGTGAAAGGCGGATCCTGCACTCCAAAACTGGCGATATATCGGAGGCATCCTTGGGTGGTAAGTGATTTGGCAGAAAATGAGCGATTCCATTCATCACATGATGTGTGTCTGGCCGATGAGAGAGAAAACTACCTCTCATCGTGGGATAACGTTCGAGCAAGTCAATCACATGAAATGAGTGAACATAGTACAATCTGGGGGCTCCAGATCTAATGACGAAGATTGTGCCCGATGGGAAACCAGATTTGATGGGAGAATTAAGCCGCGACACATAAAAGTCTGAAGTCCGATTTGACCGCTGAGTTGGTGGATGAGTCATTCCACAATGTAACTGAAATACTGAATCATTGAGGAAGAGCTGGCGCAGTTTGTGAGAGGAAAAGTGGCCACCTTCCATATGAGATGTTGGCAATGACGCAGAGGCAGTGAACTCCAAGTGAATAGTAGTAGGCGATCTAAAGGGGTGGAAGAGGAAGTGAACAGTCAAGGACAGATTGGCTTTAAAGCCATGAATAGACAGAGAATAGGACAAGGGAAGAGAAGAAAAGGAAGAACCAAAGAAGAAAAAGAGTGAAAGAAAAGGCGAAAGAGACAATGAAGTAAGAAGCAAAAAATAGAGAGCCAAGCTGACCTAAGGCAACATTGAGCAAACAAAAGGCTTGAGAGATTCAAGCAATCCCTGTGAGGATCTATCGGGAATTGAGTACCACATTGGGCTCCTCCCATTAAAGACCAAACAGGTCAAGATTTGGAAAGGAAAGAGTCTGTGCACTCTAGTGGCTTGGGGAATCCAAGAACCACCCTACCAAGCATTATCTGTATCAAGAGACTCAAATTGAGCTCCTCACTATAAAAACTCTGCTTTAAAGACACAATAAAAGAAGGCCACCCTTGAAAGCTGGACCAGAGATGTAGCCTTGGAGAATAGGGTGAACTCCTTATTAATTTGTTGTGTTCTTGTCTTTGCTTACTGTGTTTCTCTTACTATTTTCCATTTTCCAGTGTCTGTGTATTTTGCAATCTGATTGATCTGTTGCCTAAGATAACATGGACACACACCAGCGCATGAGTCTGTAATACCTTCATTCAATAATTATTTAACTGAGATCACTCAAGAGTGATTATCAGATCAAGTGGTATCAGAGCTTTAGGCTGTTAAGGTTAGACAAGCTTGTGTTGGTTTAGCTATTGAATGCTAACTAGATCAAAGCTCAAATTAGGAGAAGGAGAGTTGGTCGAAACTAATCCTAAAATTTGGAGAGTCTATCCTCGAAAGACAATGTCAGAGGAAGGTTCTATGGGACCAGACACTCAATTCATAGATAATTTCCTAACCATAAAGTCCATTGTAGAAGAAATGTATAGGGACTTTAGAAAACATAAGGATGAAGGTTCATCAAGCTCTAAACAAGACAAAAGAGAAGATGAGTCTCACTTCCATGACCACTCAAAAGGAAAAGGGAAAGAGGAAATCTTTCTCACACCTCCTAATAGCCCTGAACACAAAAAGAAAACATCTTTGATCAAACTAGATGTTAAATTTGATTTACCTATATATGATGGAGAGTTCAATGCAAAAAAGCTGGACAATTGGATTAGACAAATTGATGTTTATTGCAGAATGCAGAATATCGATTCAGACAAGAGTAAGATTTAGCTAGTAAGCCTACGCCTTGGTGGCACTGCCTTGATTTGGTGGGAAGGCTGGACCCAAGCTGACATGAAAAGACATGGTAAGACTATCTCTGTCTGGAGTGAATTTGTTTTTGCAATCAAAAAAGAGTTCTATCCATTGGCCTACATGCAGAAAGCCATGATGAGTTGGCAAACTCTTCAACAATTGAAAGGGAAATGTGTGCAAGGGTACGTTCAAGAACTTAAAAAGAGAGAATTGATTATAGGAATCTCATTAGACTCACCTGAGACTCTGTTGAAGTACATTGGTGGTCTACACAGCTACATGAGGCACACTATCCTCATGTTTAATCCCACTAGTATAGATGAGGTATCTGTACAAGCTACTCATCTAGAAGCTAGAGGAAAGAATGGAAGTCTAGAAGTTGGAGGATCATCCCAACCCATTGCAAGCAAGAATGAGGAGAAAAGAAAGCAGAAATGGAAAGCAAGGAAGGCTAACACTACACAGAAAAGCAAGGCTTCATGCACTCACTGTAAGAAGGGTGGGCATGATGATGAGCACTATTGGATTCTGCATCCAGAGTTGAGACCAAAGAAGTTCGAGGGCAAGAAGAAGAAGACTGCTGCAGCTATTCAGAAAGATTTGGGGTCAGACTCAGGAGATGAAACAACCATTGCAGCCACAGGTATAAAAGGTAAGAATTCTGAAGCATCTACCAGTAATTCTGCACAATCTACTATTGATGAAGAAAATAAGAGACAAAGACATGAGCTTTTCCATATTCGAGTTATTTCCAAACATCAAAAGATTGATATTTTGTTTGATAGTGGCTCACAAGTAAATTTAATTTATGAAGCAATTGTAAAGAAATTGGGATTAGTAACTGCACCTCACAAGAAACCATACCCATTAGGATGTTTAAATGATAAAGCACAACTACAAGTGACTAGACAGTGCAAACTCAAGGTTTCTTTTGGGTCAGCATTTGTAGATGAGATTGAGTTAGACATAATTCCTTTGGATATATGTGGAATTGTTTTGGGAAGTCCTTACTTGTATGATAGAAAAGTTATTTTCTATAGAGCTGAGAACAAGTATCTACTTGTTAAAGATGGAATCAAATACTTTGTAAGAGCTCATAAGCTCAAGAATAATTATACTCTCATAAACACAGGGCAGATAAAACGAATGATAAATTCATGCAAAAAATTCTTACTGATGGTTGTAAAGGAAAAGAAACCTAATAAAACCAATGTATTTGAGGCCTGTAATGCTAAACAACAAGTTGATTTATAAAAGGTTGTTTAAGAGTATGATATCTTATTTCAAGAACCTAAAGGTTTGCCACCCAAAAAGGAAATAGTGCATGATATTGTTTTGCAGCAAGATGCTCCATTGCCTAACATTGGAATGTACAGGTTGTCCGCTTTAGAGAATGCTGAAATCAAGAAGCAGGTGCAGGAGTTGCTCGAGA
>APFE031071012.1:238614-262813 GCA_000404065.3 Pinus taeda
ATTTTGTTGGAGGACTGCCTAAATCTAGGAAAGGTCATGATTATCTGTATGTTGTTGTGGATAGGTTCAACAAAATGTGTATTTTGATACCTTGTAACAAACAGATTACAGCTGAACAAACTGCAAAATTGTTTTTTGAACATGTATGGGTTCATTTTGGATTACCCACTTCCATTGTATCTGATCGAGACACCCGATTTGTGGGGAAGTTTTGGTCAAGTCTGTGGGAACCGATGGACACCAAACTGAAGAAAAGTACAACTTTTCATCCGAAAACTAATGGCCATACAGAAATAGTTAATAGGACAGTGATCCAGTTACTTAGAGGATATTGTAGCAAACATCCTAAGCTTTGGGATGCACATTTGTGTTATCTGCAGCATGATTACAATAGAGCAAAACATTCTTCTACACAGAGATCTCCTTTTGAGACCTGTTTTGGTTTCACACCAAGGTCTCCTTTGGATTTTGTCTTTAGTAAAGATACCATAGTTTAGGGACACAGTGATGTGGACAGGGCAACCAGGTTCATTGAACAAATCCAAGAGATCCACTAGGCAGTATAGGAACAGTTGGAAAAGAGCCAAGCCAAATACAAGGCAAGGCATGACAAGCATCGGATGGAGCATAGTTTCCAAGTTGGTGACCAAGTTTGGTTGCATATCAATAAGGACAGGATGTAAGCTGAAGGTAAAAAACTAAAGCCTATCAGGTATGGACCCTTCAAGATACTTGAGAAGATTGGTGAGAATGCTTTTCGCCTTGTCTACCAGCTTACATGCACATCTACTCAGTTGTAAATGCAGATTGTTTGAGATTATTTGAACCTTCACTAATTGAGGATCCCGAAGAGCAGAGTCACTTGCCTTCTATTGATGACTTGCTACCTGAATATCTTAATGAATTGCAGGAAGACACAGTTTTGGACAGGAAGGTGAGGACGACGCATAAGGGAGATGTTGAGTACCTCAGAATTGGGCTCAAGGGTTCAAAGCTGAGCAGTGCAAAGTGGATACAGATTGGACAAGTGAGACAATTTTACCCTCACTTAGTCGATGCTTGAAAACCAAATTTTGTTGGTCCAAAAGCTTTTTCAGTGGGAAGGTCGTGATTCGAATTGGATCCATGAAAATTATCAAAGTGCCATGACTGTATCAAATCAGGACAAACTTCGAATTTATGAAAAAAGAGCTATTAGGAAGACCTCTGGACAGTGGCAGTTTGCAGCTAGCAAGGAACAATGAGGACCTCGATCAAAGCACGCTGACCGAGGCCCATGCGGACCGCGCAGGAGGAGAAACTGGCAATTGGGAAGCCTGGATCGAGAAACAGAGGCCATTTTTGATGTGTGATAACGCTAATAGCGCATCGCTGGGAAAAACCCCCCGAGAAGGAAAAACCCTAAGTGCCCGGTCGCATGGGAAGCCGAGAAATCATAGGGAAGGCACTAAGGTGAAAGGCAAGTCCCGCGCTCCAAAACCGGCTGCATATCAGAGGCATCCTTGGGCAATGAGCAGATTTGGCAGAAAATAAGCGATTCCATTCATCGCACGACCCGTGTTTGGCAGATGAGAGAGAAAACTGCCTCTCATTGTGGGCTAATGGTCGAGCAAGTCAATCGCGCAAAATGAGAAAACACCGTAGGATCTGGGGGCTCCAGATCTGACGGCGGAGATTGCGCCTGATGGGAAATTGGATTTGACGAGGGAATTAAGTCGTGGCACATAAAAGTCTGAAGTCTGATTTTACCACTGAGTTGGTGAATGAGTCATTCCATAGTGTAACTGAAATACCGAACCGTTGAGGAAGAGCTGGCATAGTTTGTGAGAGGACAAGTGGCCACCTTACTTATGAGACGTTGGTGATGATGCAGAGGCAGGGAACTCCAAGCGAACAACAACAGGCGATCCAAAGTGGAAAAAAAGGAAGTGAGCAGTCAAGGATAGATTGGATTTAAAACCATGAATGGACAGAGAATAGGACAAGGGAAGAGAAGAAATGGAAGAACCAAAGAAGAAAAATAGTGAAAGAAAAGGCGAAAGAGACAGTGAAGCAAGAAGTAGAAAATAGAGATCTGAGCTAACCTAAGGAAACATTGAGCAGATAGAAGGCTTGGGAGGTTTAAGCAATCCCTGTGAGGATCTATCAGGAATTGAGTACCACATTGGGCTCCTCCCATTAAAGACCAGAGAGGTCAAGGTTTCGTAAGGAAAGAGTTTGTGCACTCTAGTGGCTTGGGGAATCCAAGAACCACCCTACCAAGCATTATCTGTTTCAGGAGACTCAAATTGAACTCCTCACTGTAAAAAATATGCTTTAAAGACACAATAAGAGAAGGCCACCACTGAAAGTTGGACCGGAGATGTAGCCCTGGAGAATAAGGTGAACTCTTTATTAATTTGTTGTATTCTTGTCTTTGCTTACTGTGTTTCTCTTACTGATTTCCATTTTGCAGTGTCTGTGTATCCTGCAATCTGATCGATCCGTTGCCTAAGATAACATGGACACACACCAGCGCATGAGTCTATAATACCTTCATTCAATAATTATTTAACTAAAATCACTCAAGGGTGATTATCAGATCAATAGTAGTTAGCATAAATGGCTTTCTACTTGAAGAAGCCTGGTGTCTCTTCAACAAACCTCGTGTAAACCTTAGAGAAGGTCCCGACTTTTCAACATTACTCTATTCATCCTTCTTTGATTTCTGCTTCTTGGATTGGGGTTTACGAGTCTATAATTCTCCACTGTTGTCATCTTTTGAGGATGACTATTTCTTTTGTTGTCATCGGGTAACCCTCAGTTTAATAATCCCTTTACTCCCTTTCTTTGGTTGACTCTTACTGTGAGATATTTTTGCAGTGCCTTTACTTTGGAATAATTTCAAAAACTCTTCCCACGTATTTCCTTTACTTTCTAATTCTTTCTTAGCCATGATTTTAATTAAACCATAATGATAGAGCTTGAAGCCTATTTGATCTTTTTGACTTTTTTGTACACTCTTGGACATTTTATCCAAACTCTTAAGTAGAAAGTAGGAAAAATTGATCAACGTACCTCATTCAAAATGCATTATGAGTCGAATGTGATATTGGTAAGTTAAGGAGTACCTTCCTTCGGAGGTAAGGAATTTTTAAAGGATATACAATAGGTGTATCCACTTCTCAATCAACACATTCCTCTTTAATCCAGTATTCCAATCCACTGCATAGTCTCTTTCAGTTAAAAACCTTCGACATGTACCCTTCTCTACCTTGCCTTTTTTGAACCATTTCTCCCCAGTAGCTGGTCTCTTGGTAGCTTGAGAGATAGAGCCTTCTGTCACCTAAAACCATAGAGAGCCCATAGTGTTTGTATTCCCATCAAATGTTTGTGAAAATTATTGAGCCACGACATAATCATAACCATCGAATTTAAATAAGAAGGGAAGAAAACAAGTTTCCTGCAACACAGGCAAGCTATGCTCATATTCCATTGTCCCTTCCAATTATTTCACAGACTAGGGCTCAATTTGAACTGGTGCCATAATGCTCAAGGATTATTACTACTCACAACCCCCTAATTTGTTCAGAATTTAGACTAGATAATTTCTGAAGAAACCCCTCACAACACATAACCTTTGAGCCTTGTAGAGTGCAAGTTGACTGTCGTGATCGCCCATGATCTCTACATCCACTGATAACCTGAACTGCATGCATCAACTAATCAATTCACGATCTGAAAACATCCCATCCAACTCACACCATTTATTAAAATAAATTCCATCTTGTTAGTACATATATTGGTTGGATAGGCCATGGATTCAACATAATTTCCAAGGCAAGTGGATAATGATGATTAGAGGTGGTGGCTGCAACGATTAAGCTTTCAAGAAATGAATGAACAATTCGCACATGGTGATGACAAAATCATTTAAAAAGTAACAAGGCTTGAATATGATTAGCAGGTAGTGAAATGACCTTTTACACATGCACCTGACCCTTATCATGACTTTAATTAGAAATGGTAATGCTTGTTATTGGAAGGTTATCTAGGCCTATATGATTCTTGCACTTTAAACAATCATTCCTTTTAGCATACGATAATAGTGTTATTTTAAACATAAATACAAGGGTTATGGCTTTCACAACGACCATCATATCTCAAATAAAACTTTGGAGTCAATATAATGAGGCTTTATCATCACAACAGAATTCTTGCACTGCAATAGGGTTCCTACACTCGAACAAGGCTTCCTGTACTGGAATACTAGTATTCCTGCACTAGAATGTTGTAGTTCATGTATTGTGATTCCAACACTGCATAAGAGGATTCTTGCACTTGTTATAAAATAATCTATTTTCAATCAGATCATCCTTGTTATAAACAGGATGGATTTACAAATGAATTGTAGAATTAAAGGAGTTTTCTTTATTGCCAGTTTTAGGTGTCATTGTGTCTCTTGATTTGATCAAATAAGGTCTTCATAAATTTATCAGATCCTGCAAAAATACATGAGGGAAAAAAAGAAGTGGGACAGGGTTATTTTGAAAAGGAAGGAAGATCATTAGGGACACTTGGAATAAGGTAAATCTACCAGGGGGGTATAAGAAAAAGGGAATAGGAAAATAACTTCAGGGATAAGAGGGAAGATAGAAATCAGAACAGGAAATTTATGAAGAATAGAAAAGACATTCTGATCTAGGAAATAAAATAAGAATTAGAGGGAAAAATTAAGAAAAAGGGATGAGAAGAAAGACAATATTTACCTCAAACAACAAATGTCTATGCCAAATAATGTTGTATCCTAAATAAATTAGTTGTTGCGGGAGTTTTGTGTCACTTGCACGAGATTTGTCTTGCCAATTGCCCTGAACTTTAATAAGCACTTGGTTTCTTCCAGTCATTTTGTTGCCATCATAAAACCTCATAGAAACCTACTTCTTCTCAGTGACAATCAACCATTTATTATAATCAAGTAACATCCCATTTTATTCAAAAACTGATCTACCTGCCAGAATGCTAGTTTTCAAGCATACCCTTCCATGATTGTGTCAGCAAGTTGATTTTCACAGTCATGTGTTTGATTTATTTATTTATTATTCCTAGTTTTTTTTTTTTTTATTATTTATTATTTTTTTGTATTTTATTTTTATTTTTTATTTATTTTTTCTTAGAAAAGAGAAAATAAAACTCACAGTAGGCTGGTATCCCCACCTACCATCTTCAGTTCTGGTTGTTGCTACACTTGTTGCATGAAATTCTCCTTGGTGGGCTGAAAATATATTTTGAGTCTATGCCCATTTACAAGGAAAACTGATTCTTGTCCATCAACGGTCTTAATTTCCACCTCTCTATTTTCAAAGACTTTGACTACTTGATATGACCCCATCAAGTGTGTACAAAATTTCCCTTTAAAATGTTTAAACTTGGAATCATAAAGGAGTACCTAACTACCTGGTTGGAATTGCCACTTTTTAATCAACTCGTCATGCCATTTTCTACGTTGTTTCTGCATTAGTATATTATGTTGAACAACATCACTCCTGATTTCATCAAGTTCATTTAATTGAAAAAGACGCTGCTGCTGTGCTTCCAAGAGATCCAATCCCAACTGGACTGCAGTCCTAAAGGTTTTAATCTAGAATTTGATTGGTAACAAGACCTACTTCCTGTACACCTACTCATAAGGTGTGTGACCCATACTATTTCTCCAGGTAGTTCTATAAGCCCACAATGCCTCTAGTAACCTGTTTGCCCAATCTTTCTTATGAAGATTCACTATTTTGGTAAGAATAGATTTGATCACCTTACTAGTAGATTCTAACTGGCCATTTGCCTGCGGGTGGTATGGTGTTGATTTCCTACGCCGAATCTTGTATTGATCTATAATACCTTTCACCATATTAGAAACAAACTGATGCCCACTTTCAGTAACAATTTCTCGTGGAACACCAAATCTAGAAAAAATTACATTAAATAAAAAATCAACAACAACTCTTTCAGTGACAAAAGTAACAACTCTAGCTTCTACCCATTTTGTTACAAAATCTGTGCAAACCAAGATATGTCTTTTGTTTAAAGATGTTGGAGCTATAGGTCCTACAAAATCAATGGCCCATTTTTCAAATGGTTCTATCATAAATTGAGGACACAAAGGCATTTCATCATCTTAACTAGGTTGGCCCATTTGTTGACAACTATCACAACGCTTAACATATTGTTTGGCACCCCTAAACAAGGAAGGCCAAAAGTAGACAATGCGGAGGATTTTATATGTTTTTCTTTTATAAAAAAATGGCCCCCACAAGGTTCATCATGGGCAGCTTTCAATATATCAAACACTTCCTCCTCTCTCACACCTCTACAAATAATAAGATTAGGTCCTATGTAGAAGAGGTCTGCTTGAATCCAGGAATATGAAGCACATTTTTGGATGATTTTCTACCCCTCTCAAGTGGATAGGTGAGGTGGTGTTTTACATGTGACTAGATAATTATCTATCTCAACAAACCATGGAGAATTTGGTGAAACAACAAAAATATGTTCATTAAGAAATGAGTCATCTACAGGAATTATTTCACCAAGATTATTTATTCTAGAAAGATATCAGCTACAAGATTTGATTTTCTTGGCCTATCAATTATAGTAACATTAAATTCCTATAGTAAAAGTAACCACCTAGTCACCCTACTGCTAGTCAAAGTTTTGTTCATTAAATATTTTATGGTAGAATTATCCATATGTATAAGTACTTCATAACCCATAGTGTAGTGCATGAATTTATTAATAGAAAATATCACTGTTAGAAACTCTTTCTCAGTTACTATATAATTCAATTCAACAGGTGACAAGTTTTTACTAATGAAGTAGATAACATAGGATTGTTGGTTTTCCTCTTGTCCTAGGGTTGCGCCAATTGAGGTGTTTGTGGCATCTGAGGAAATATGGAATGGAAGGGACTAATCGGCCCCCCCCAAGGTTGGTGACTGTACTAATTTTTCCTTCAAATCCTCAAAATATTGTTGGCAAGACTTAGTCCAAGAGAAATCACTATCCTTATCTAATAATAAAAAAATAGGGGTAGTTATCCTAGAAAATTTTGCAATGAATCTTCAGTAATAGCCCACATGTCCAAGGAATCCTCTCACTTCCCTTTGTGTTTTAGGTGCAGGAAGACGTGTAATAACTTCTATTTTGGCTAGATCTACTTGGATACCCTTATCAGAGATAAGATGACCAAGAACCAACTGTGCTTTGCACATCAATCTACACTTCTTATCACTGAAACTGAGGCAAGATTCTTAACATCGATGAAGTACTTTTTCTAGATTTTTAAGGGCCTCCTAAAAATAATTACCAAATACTGAAAAATCACCCATGTAAACATCTACACGCTCGAGGTCAGCAAAAATAGCTAAGACTGCCCTTTGAGAGGTAGCCATAACATTACAAAGTCCAAAAGGAAGCACTCAATAAGAGAATGTTCCCCATGGACAAGTAAAAGTGGTCTTGTCCTAATCCATGAGCATAATTTGTATTTGGTTATAACCATTGAAGCTATCTAAAAATGAGAAGTACTTTTTTCCGACAGGGGTATATAGCACTTGATCGATTAAGGGAAGGGAAAAGTGATCCTTGAGGGTGGATTTGTTTAATTCCCTATAGGCAATACAAATACGCCATCTCCAATCTTTTTTCGGAACTATCACCAGTGGGGAGACCCACTAGCTATCAGATATAGGATAGATGAAAAAGACATATAAGATTTTTTGTAATTCTTCTTTAATGATCTCCCTTAGTGCATGATCCATATGCCTTTGGGGTTGTCAAACAAGTTGGTCCCCTTCCTGAATATAAATGTGGTGAGTACAAGTTTTAGGAGGCATGCCTTTCATATCCTCATAACTCCATGCAAAGGCACCAAGGTGGTCTCTTAACAAGCTCACAAGCTTCTCTTATTGGGATGAGTCTAGGTCTGAGCTAATATATAAATATTTTCCTGGACTAATCTCAACAAGAGTGGTATCAAACTCGAGAATACTAGTGGAGGCTACTAAATTCTGTAGTGGTAAAGGCTGGGGATCGTAGTTTTCCTTAAAACCTGGGCTAAAAATCTTTTGAAGTGATTCAAAATTTGGCATTGTGTCCAGGTTATCCAAGAAATCCCGAGTCACACCCTCCTCAACTGATTTTGTATACAGACGAATCAGAGAAAGAGATCAAGTCTCTTCATCACTACTATCATAGTCCAGCCACAAGGTATCTCGAAGCTCTTGGATAGATCTGGCAGGTGGGTATAAGGTGAATTTTTTCCTAGCATCTCCATGGGAAATATACATATCACTTGAATGACATCCTATATAAGTATTTACTGTAGCAAGCCATGGTCATCCCAAAATCAAAGGGTGTCCCCCAATAGGATTCTTTAGCTGTAACACAATAAAATCCGCGGGATACTCCCATGAATCAATTGAGACAACCACATAATCCAACATACCATATGGCTTGATTTTATATCTATCAGCGAGTTCAAGCACAATAGGGGTAGGACAGATGTGAGTCAACTGGAGTTGATCCATGGTATACCTAGTCATAACATTGATGGCTGCTCCAAGGTCTATAAATACATTGGGGACAAGGACATCACCTATCTAAATGAAAACAAATGGGTTTTCAGGATCGATATATTTTTCCATTTGAGCACATCCTGTCATTAACTCATCTACTCTTCCAACAAACTAGATAGTGTGAGGCTCAACTCTCTTCCTCCCTGGCTTTTGAAGACAAAGATCCTTAATGATTTTAGTACATATGGGGATCTATTTAATAGCCTGAAGCAAAGGGACCTTTATGAAAGATTCCTATGCTCGGAAGCTAGGTTATACTCAGGAGTGGGGTCATCTTTCTCCATAAGCAGTCTCTCTAAAAAGGGAGGTTGGTTTGAAGAAGAAGGTAAGGGCTCTGAGTGTGTGGGAGCAGGTTGAATGGTGGAATATTTATTTGAATGATTAGGGGTTTCCTCCTAAATTTTCTCCTCAATGATCACCATAAGTTGTTTTTGTTCTTATTTTTCTAAATTTACTACCCTTCTCAATCTCAGCTGAAGGTCATTAACCCCAACTGACATCGTTTGATAAATAGTCAAAGGAAGTGGTCCAATAGAATGAATCATTTGCACCGCTTTGTTATTTGGGTTTGGTACTGGTTTGGTACTGGTTATGCAGGCAATTGAGGTGGTCAAAAGGGTGGTGGTAATGGTAATGGTGGCATAGCTTGAGTCTGTTGAGGCAAGGCTGGTGTTAATGTAGGCTTTGTCATGGGATAAGGTGCATAGGTTGTAGGATATGACTGTGTAGGTGTAGGATAGGAATAATGAGAGTGTGGTGGTCCTGTCCATCCTTTTTACCAAGGAGGAGGAGATTTCCCATACTGAAAATGATGCCCATGTTGCCAAGGTTGAGGGTAATTTGTATTTTGATAGGATTATTGTGGTTCATTATAACCAGAAAATGTGATGCATGTTCAGGAATCATACTTGTACCTACTTGAGGCCATGATTTTTGTGTTCCCATAACATGCAATGGATTAGACTCTTGATGCTCTCCTTCAAATGTTGCTTTCAATCCTGGTATAGAAGGGCATTCTTCGGTAGGGTGTTTCCTTGTACATATCACACAATTATTAGCACTTTTAACATCTGCAAGACATTCACGTAAAAGATGTTTTTTTCTACATTTCGGAAAACAAAATGGACAATGTCTCTTGTTCTTCTACTATTTTTTGTTGAAATATTAAAGAATCTATCTGTTGACTAACAATATTCATAATTTTAGTTTTCATATTATCCATTTTATTTTCCAATCCAATAATCATAGCATCCGTAGATCCAAATATGTTATTTCTAGAATTACTTTGGATTCCTTTACCATATCTAGATTGATTCCATGAGAACTTCCTACACAAGTCACAAATCTGATCAAAAGACTTTTGAGCAATATCTCCTTGTCCTAACAAGTTCAATTATTTCTAGAATCATCAGTAAGTCCTCGTAAAAACAAGGTTCTAATAGTACTTAGGTCAAATTTATGTTTCAACCTTTGAAGAATATAAAACAATCTTTCTAAATAATCTTCCAGGGTCTCATCTTCACCTTATGCAATAGTGAAAATCTCATCTTGCATTTCTCTCATCTTATAATATTATTGATATTTAGTTAAAAGCACCCTCTTCATATGTTCCCAAGAAGCTATAGTTTCCATCCTAGTCCCATGAACCAACGTAAAGTTGAATCCTTGAGAGCTACAGGGAAAAGTTTTAGCTTTTGGGCATTTGAAGAATAATCATAACTCCTACACAGTATATCGAATTCAAATAAAAAAGAATCTGGATCTTCATGCACTTTACCATGGAAATGGGGAAGAATAGATGGTGGAATATTCTTCATTTGAACTATTGCATGCGGATCCAAAATCAGAAACCCGAAGGTAGACTACTCTTCTATTGGATGATTCTCACCAGTCCCCTCAGCATGGTCTTCCTTATTTTCCATTCTCCTTCCTCCAATCAGATCACTCCCAACATAATGTGAAGGTTGAATATGGTTCAAATTGATATTTTGGGCCCAATTAATATTCTTCTTCCCTCCCACTGGTTGTAAAACTCCTGGACTACTGTTTCTAGAGTCTAGATGAATAATACGTTTATGGTGGTTTTGTGTTTTCTTGGACTTATTCTTGCAATAGAAGACCCAACGTGAGAATTTTTTTCCAATTTATCACTGTTTCTTTTTCCCTTGTTGGGCTTCAAACCCCTACCTCTCCTAGTCATACATTTTAAACAAATCAACCAAAAATAACAAACAAAACTGGAAGAAAATATTGCTGAAACAAACCAAATCAAATGTTGCAGTAAAAAGGAAAAAATATTTCTACAACACGCAAATAAATTCCAATGAAAATTCCTTCAAACAATAGAAGCACTCCACATTGAAAAAAATAAAAGCAGACTTACCCCTATTGCATAAAAAATGAAAGTTTTACCAGAATTCTTTCAATGCGTCCCTGACAACACCGCCAAAATGTTGGGTGCCAGAATTAAAATGTAATTCCTTCAACACTTAATTTGTCAAACCAGGGCTATGTAAGCTTTGAGGCATAGCACATGAAATGCCAAAGACTCTGGATTTAACCCTACAAATCCTATCTCTATTCCAATAATTGAATCACGCAGAATCAGAAAAAAATAAATTAAAAGGAAAGCCTTCTAATCCTTGCCAAAAAAATGACACCACTCCACTATGGGTACTGGATTCACTCAAAAGAATTAACCAAAGACTTTGTTGAAGAAATAAAGCATGCCATTCAATCAAAACTCAAGACGAATTCTAAAAGAAAAAAGATGTTCTTGCAGCTAAATTCCAGTGCTAAGAAAACAAAGGGAATTATTTTCTATCGTATTATTAATTCTGCTTCCTATACCAAAGAGATCTTATTCCCTTACTGGGACAATCTCATTCCTAGACCAGAACAAATCCACTCCTGCACCTGAATACTTTGTTCTGGTACTAGAACACTCTATTCATGTACTAGAATAAATTTACACTCGACAAACCTTCATTCCTTAATTCATAAATCAATGCACTATGTTCATCAAGCATGAAATTGACAAATGCAGAAGGAAAAATTAACTTGAGCAACAATGAAAGAAATCCCAAATCAATTGTAATCTTTCAATTCGAAAAGATAAATTGTGAAGATTCATGGAAATTCTATCAGTTTAATGGACGATAAATTCTTGCATTAAAATAAAGAATCACTACTTAAAAGATCCCAAACTTGAACCTGCTCTGAATATTTATCACAATGTGGCACATACTTTGTAGATAAACTAATTTAGTATTAACATATCAAATCCTTTATCACTCAGTCCTAAATTTGGAAAACAATATCAATGATTCCTGTACTCAAAACTTTGATTCATGATCATTTGTTTAAGGAAAAGGATATCATTTGAGCATCAAATCATATGCAGAGAGATCAATACCATCACACAATTATCATTTATATTTCAATCAAAGTGCACTTGCTACAAAAGAAATAAATATTTAAATAGAGCTTAAATCACCAGAACATGCAACCCTGACTATCATTCATAAGCGACTCAAGAAAACTTTCTCGGAAGAAAAGGACGCATTGCAATGCTTCGGGAAAATAAATGAAAATGCTTGAACTAAAATGAATCACACTTAACATACACAAAAATCCCTCAGATATGAGATCATGCCGTGAAAGAAATACAATCACAATAATTTTATCAAACTTGCATGCTCAACACAAAGAAATCAATCTTCTAACCAATTATTCTTGTACCTAATGCATACAACAATAAAATGGGGAGAACGAGCTGGGTTGGTTGGGCCCTAACCAACCATATCGTTTCCCTCTTAAGGAAACACTAAGCTTATATGAGCAAAGGTTACCATTACAGGAAATAATAGGAATGATAGATAAAAACTAAAATTAACTCCTTTTATTAAGAGATTCAAAAGTCTTTGCAAGTATAGATGATAAAACAATGGATCCAACCCTAGAGGGTTATGGTGATGTAGATATAAAAATCACAAAAATATGCCAAAGCCTTCCACAGTATCGCTAACGTATCCTATTACAGAACCCTAATCTATACATGTTCTATCAGCTCTTGGCCGCAGTGAATTAACTTAATAGGAAACACAACAGCCAATGACCGACCTCCATCTTTAGCACACTCGTAATGCTCCAAGATCTATACAGAAAATGAAACAAATCTTCAACGACAGATGCACACCATTCCAAGTAACAATTTTAATGCATTTGGAGGCAATCTACATTGAGTCGGTTAGTTGTCCAAGTCTCGTGTAGGAACCACGATGAATACAAGAATATTGGGATCCTGCACCAACCACTTTGACTTCGATTAATGACAAGTACTTATCAAGCCTTGAGGAAATGTAAATTAATGAGTTACATGGAAATATAAACCTATTTAACCTTTTTAACAATTGATAAGATTATGTAATCCATATCCAAGAAAATCATTAAAAGGAGCTAGGAATCATATGTAAAAGGCTTAATTCAAGTTGTAAAATAGAGGTTAAGGTAGAATAATTTAGGGTAAGGGTAGGGTAAAATAAGTCAATTTCAACAACCAACATCCCCCTTAAATTTTTAAACTATTTTCTTTTTCTTGTGACTTGATCCTGCTTTTCTTGATTTGATGAGGTGGTTCTATGGTCAAACAACATTTTGTTGTTGTTGTTGGTATTTTAGTATTTTCATTCTTTTTACTTTGAGTGATTTTATGATTGATTATTTTTGTGTATCGTTCATGGGGCGATGAGTTGGTGATATGATGCTTTTGGAATGAACCCATGAAAGGGTGATTGGTGTTATTATTTGTAGGTTTCAAATGATAATGAGGAATAATTAAACACATATTTTATGAAAATTCGAAATGTTTTTATTGTAGCTGAATGATCATTATTTTGGAGAAAATATTATTTCATCATGAAAGCTATCTTTTTTGTCTCATTTTCTTTACATACATAGGGTTTGTTCCATTTGATTCTATTTGCTTTCAAAACATTCAATTTTGTGTACACATTCACCTAGACTTAAATGGTTTCATACCTCAATTTTACTTAAAATTGAATTTCTCTTAGTTTCAACATTGTTTTTTTCTTTTGTAATTTTGAGACCATAAAATTTTCTCATTCCAAGTTTGAGACACGAAATTATGACTCTTGTAAATTTTTTACCATCATTGTGTTTTGTTGATGTGGAAGACGACATGTCTCCTATATCGACATGGAAAATTAGTGTATTAGACGACACAATGACATGGTAGCTGATGTGGTAGGAAATGTGGATTGGTGGCATGTCCTTCTAATTGATAAGTTTTCATGTCTATATGTGGACTTAACTTAGTTAAATAATTTTGATCATTCTTCAAATAATGGAAGATGGATAACTTTTCGTCAAGAAACATGCACCCTAATATGAAACCTTATGAGTGAATGCTATCTCTTCCTTCGAAATGCACTGGATCTTAGATACATTTTTCATATCTAAATTATATCTATCATTCAGGCCAATCTTATGGGATTTTTCTTGAACTGTCCAAATATCCAAAACCTTGGATACATCTAAATCCTATAGATGTTTCACTCTTGTTTTTTTTTTTAAATCCTATCGATGTTTCACTCTTACTTTTTTTCTAAATCCTATAGATGTTTCACTCTTACTTTTTTCTAATTTCCTAGATTTTGGACTAACATTGAAAACCTTAATTCAAATGCAAAATCCTAATTCATGGATCCTCACCTTGATGTACAATAGAACCTTGATATGGACATGGCTTCTCACAATGACATGGTTTTTTTAAATTTACCTAGATATAGATGCATTCATTTAATCCCAATACATTTTCATAGACTTAAATCCCATATACATTTTCATAGACTTAAATGCCTTGGATGTATTTTACCTTAATGCTTTTTTATTTACCGAGTATGCTTTGACATGGTTTATCATTTGATTTTAATTGGTCTAATTTTATAATTTTGGTTTTTGGCATGAATATATTGAATAGACTTAAATGTGTTGGATGCATTTTATCTTGGTGCTTTTTTATTTACCGAGTATACTTTGGCATGGTTTATCGTTTGATTTTAATTTTTATCTAATTTTATAATTTTGGTTTTTGTCATGAATATATTGAATCCACCCAAATATGCACATATGTCTCTTGAATGTGCATAGAATTTTATATTATGTTATTTTAATTTTAATTGTATATGTTATTATCTTAGCTTTTTACAATTTTATCCCAGATACATTTTCATAGACTTAAATCTCATATACATTTTCATAGGCATAAATGCATTGGATGCATTTTACTTTGATGCTTTTTTATTTAGGCATGATTTATTGTTTGATTTTGATTTTGATTTTTGTCTAATTTTATAATTTTGGATTTTGGCAGGAATATATTGAATGACATAAATGTGTTGGATGCATTTTACCTTGAGTATACTTTGGCATGGTTTACCGTTTGATTTTAATTTTTATCTAAAATTACAATTTTGGTTTTTGGCATGCATATGTTTCTTGAATGCGCATAGAATTTTATATTATGTTGTTTTAGTTTTAATTTTAATTTTATTTGTATATTTTATAAACTTATTTTTTATAATTTTGGTTTTTGGTATAAATATATTGAATCCACATATATGTCTTGAATGTGCATAGAATTTTATATTATGTTATTTTTATAATTTTGGTTTTTAGCATGAATATATTGAATCCACCCCCTAAATATGCATATATGTCTATGTTTGAATCCACCCAAATATGCATATATGTTTTATTTTGGTTTTTGGCATAAATATATTAAATCCACATATGTTATTTTTATAATTTATGATGATGATGATGATGATGGTGGTGGTGGTGGTTAACGTCCACTGAGACCAAATTGGTCTATCAGACCTATAATTTTCTTAGTTTTTAATTGTCTGGCTCCTCGTCTTTCTTGGCAAGATTGGTGCTGCAGTGTTTTTTTTTTCTCTACGGTCTTCCAACTTCCTTTATCTTGCATCTCCTTCATCTCTTCTGGTTCTTGGGACATTGGTGTCCCTTTGAAGATAGTCGGAGAAGAAGTTTGGTCTAGGAGATCTGCTTTGCTGTTAAATGAAGATTTATTTTGTGCGGTATTCGAATCCTCATAACTGTTGATGCTTGAGGGGTTGTCGAGTTGGGCGGAGCTTTCCCCTTGCTTGTTTTGAGAGTTGTTTCTTTCTTTCTCGATTTCTTGTGATTCAGAGTTTTCTCGAGAGTATTCTTCTTTGATGATAGTGTAGTGTTCTTTTTGTGCTCCTTCCCACCATGTAGAATTTTTTCTAGCATTTTTCTGGGAGGCTTTTGGGCAATTTTTGGCTAGATGACATGTCTCAAAGCAGGATCAACATTTGAAGAGGACACTCTCATAATCGAGTTTCTGGTTCCACACATAGTCTTTACTTGTTAGTTTCATTTCAGCTGGGAATCTGACGTTGAAGTCCATTTCCACACAGAGGCATGCATAGGTGGTTCTGGCATATTCCTCTGTTTCTGGGCACCTGTAGTAAAATTTCCCAATTGCATTTCCAATGGCTTTTAGTGAGGAGAAATTCCAAAGATGCAAGGGTAGGTTTGGCAACCTCACCCAAATTGGTGCTGAGGTTATGACTGTTGTTGAGGGATCGAATGATGGGTTCCATGGCTTCATGAATAGGCCTAAGTTTTCCCAAAACCAAGTGCCAGAATCTAGAATGCATTGTCTTCTTTCAGAGTTTTCAAAATCTACTATAAAGAAACCCCTAGCATAGGGTTAGATATTAATTGCATTAGAAATAACAGGCTTCCATACCTCTGAGATCCAACTATGGAGAGCTGTCAGCTGAGGCCAAAAACCATTGAATAGGTAGATTAGGGCACTTTCAGAAAACTTCAGAGCCTCATTGAGTGAGGCCTGGAACACCTGGACAGTGGGAGCTGGGGCTTCATTGACGATATGGGCAGGAGCTTGCCCCCCAGAAGCAGACGACGCTGAGCCAACAACTATTTTTGCGAAGTTGGGAGCCATCTGGAGTAGAAGATACAAGACCGCAAAAGATCAGAAGATCCAAAGACCGCAGAAGCTAGAAGATCCAACAGAAAGATCAGATGATCCGAAGACCGCAAAAGATCAGAGGGTCCGAAGACTGTAGAAACTAGATCATTGATAAACAACTCAAGCCCTATTGGAAGATCCGAAGACCGCATAAGCTAGAAGATCTGGCAAAAGATCCGATGATCAGAAGACCGCAAAAGATCCCATCTGAAGACCGCAGAAGCTATCCCGCAGAAGATCTGATCCAAAGAAGACCACAGAAGCTATCCACAGAAGACCCGATCCTGCAGAGGACCCGATCCCATAGAAGACCGCAAAAGATCCAACCAATGCGGTATAGGCCGTCTCAAAATAAGAACCAATGTTAAAATATACAAAGGGCCAAAAGCAAAAATTGCAGAAGCTAGAAGAAAGTATATGTCTAATTTTGATTTTTGGCATAAATATATTAAATCCACATATAAATATGCATATATAAATCTATGTATATTATTTTTATAATTTATACATATATGTCTAATTTTGGTTTTTGGCATAAATATATTAAATCCACATTTACCTATGCATATATATCTAATTTTGGTTATATGTATAATTTTGGTTTTTGGCATAAATATATTAAATCCACATATAAATATGCCATTTTTATATTTTGATTTTTAACATGAATATATTGAATCCACCACCCTATTATATTATTTTTGTTATTTTAGTTATTTTTATAATCCGCCACCCTATTATATTATTTTTTTTTATTTTTATAATTTTGATTTTTATCATGAATATATTGAATCCACCACCCAAATACACCAAAACTATTTGTTGCCCAAATACAGTTGCATTCTGTCTTCTACCACGTGCAAACAATAGGGGGAGCCTTTCAGAATATAAACCCACTGAAGTACTTTTCCCCACTGCATTTGGGAAAATGAATTCAAATTCTAGATCAACGACTAGAATTAACCCATGAATGAAACCAATCACTGCTAACTATTCTCTCCGGAGAACCATATATTGAGTTTTAAAAGGTCAAATTGAGCCTGAAATAGCTCTTTGCAAAGCTTCGAGTGTGAGGAACATATCAAAAGACTTTTTTTTGGTCGAATTGATAATAGAACTATTTTAAAAATGAAAGGAATTAATGCATGATTTAGTTTTTACTTTTCCTGTTTTATTATTTTAATGATAAATTTTATTAGTTTCATTTATTATTAATTTTCTATTTGGTTTTATTAATGTACACATATTAAGATATTAATAGTAATTTGAGAATCCAAGAGAAGCATACATATTGAGAGAATGGAGTGATTGGATAAATAAGTGGAGAACCAATTTAAAAAAATAATGAATCATACAAATGAAGTCATGTGGATAATAAATCTAAATTTGTCATCGAAAAATAATTTTTAAATTGGAAAAAAAAAAAGAAAGGAAAAAAAACATGTATAACTTTTATTGCTCGGAAATTTTCTTATGTTTTAATAAGATTTTTTTTAACATTGTAGAAATGAATATTACAATGTATGTTTGAGAATAATAATTTTTATAATAAAAGATAATAGATACATAATGTAATTTATTGAGATAAATAGTTTAAAGGGGGAATTTATGGAAGAAAAGGGGAATAGAAAATATAAATTGGATCGGTACGTTCTTCAAATTGAAAGATGTTGGAAACATTGTTGTCATTGATTTCAAACATAGGGGGAGACTACATATGTCCAAGATAAATATTGGAAAATGAATATTGTTAGAAATATTGTTTTTGGACTTTTGATGCCTACTTTGGATACCCTATCTTTGAAGGAATTTTGCCTCTAATTTCCTAACTCAAATTAGAACATAGGATATATGGCTGAAAGACTTACTAATGTTATATGAAACTCTTTCTAACTCCATAGGAACAAGGACATATGAAATATTTAGTATGGATAACCCAACCAAAGTACAAACAATCCTATCCAACCAAATTTATAAGTTGGCCCCATAAGTGAACATAGAAACATTATCTTTTTTTTTTTGTAAGCTGGGGAGTTACCATTCGATATTATCAAAAAAGAAAGGGAATTACAGTCTTAAGATGATCTCAACCTGCCCCATAGGGAAACCAGGCTTATTGACCATCTATATTTTTTGATTGCTGACCAAAAATAAAAGGTTTTTATCCTGTCTTTCCAAGCTTTGAACACAATCATCTGAAGACTAATTACATTAACAGTTATCTGCCAATAAGTCCTATCATACTTCCTATGCAATTCTAAGGAAAAACTAAGAATTTGCATTTCTATCTAAATCAAAGAAAACCTATCAATCTTCATTCGGTCCTGGCTTCTCTTGCTGCTCCTTTTCCTGCTTGACCACCAGGCCATTCGCCTCGAGCTGCTTCTGGAGGTCCTCCAACCGCTTATCTTGCATGAGCAAGGTGACCAAGATGTTCCTCATTTCTTTCTTCAGGTTGGGGATGCTTGAGACAGTTCAGCCATCTCCAAGGCAATCTGTTCCATGGCCTTGGCCATGAGTCTCTTCATGACCCAGTAGAGGTGCAGGGATTGCTTATACAAGGTCATTCTGCCTCTTGTATGACCTGGGTCTGGCATAAGATCCATCCAGTCTTCCATTTCTTCCTCTGATTGTGCTTGGATGGCTTCCTCCTCCCAATGCTCTATTATTCTTCAAATTTTCGGGTTGGTACGTTCATTGTAAGCCCTTTCTGCAACTCTGACTCTGGTTTCAATGGTTCTTCTCCCTTGTCCTCCTTCTGTGCCCGCACTTGTCCCCCCTTCTTCTACTGATCCTTCCCGACATCGTCTGCCCCTCCTTCTTCTCCCTTCTCCGGTCCCTCGTCTTCTTTGCCGTTCTCGACCACGGCAACCTCGCCCGCGTCCCCGCTTGCATGTCCCGAGCTCAGCTCCCCCATCCCGTTCCTCCTCGGCTTCCTTCCATCCCCTTTTCGCGTTCATGTTGCCGATACCCTGTCTGGTTTGTCCACGTTCTTCACTACCTGTCACTGCCCTTCCCACATCCTCTTCCGGAGCTTCACTCTCATCCTCGGAGACCTCAAACACTGGAAAATAAAACTGCTCGGGTTCCACCTCTAGTTTCCCTTTGCCCTTTACGTCCGGGCCTGCTTTGTTCTGGTGTCCATCCCCTGCATTGCTTCGAAGCAATCTCCCCGCCGTTCTGCTTCCCTCGGCATCCATTTTCTTCCTGTTTTTAGAGCCCGAATTGTGCTCCCCTGGTTCGTCTGTTCTGCTTTCCGGTCTGGCTTTACTCCTATCTGCAACTCGGCACTGCTTCCCTCTCTCTGCGACTTCCTTGCATGCGTTATCTCTCAGCCTTCTCCGCCACCCTGTTTCCTTAATATCCCCCTTCCTTATGGCCTTCGTCTCCACTCCTCTGCCCGCTCTGCTGTCCCCTGTCTTCTCATCATCAATTCCCTGGCCTTCGTCTGACAATTCTACGGTGCCACCGTCATTCCACGTCCCCCTGCTGTCCTTTCTCACCTGATCATGATCCGACCCACCGCTGCTGCCCCCAATTGCCATCATACTCCGAAACCTGGCGACACTGTCCGTCCTTGCACCCCTCCACGTTCTCATAACTCCATTTTCCCACCTCCTCAACCCGATCGGGTGAACATAGAAACATTATCAATAAAATATAGATGAGTTCATTTAAATTGTATCCATGCAAGAAGAGATTTAAGTTATGCAAAAGGAGTTGAGGAATATTTTTGGGGTGATTATCAGAGTTTGAAGGTGGAAACAAAAATGTGATTTATGGAGTGAACAAGTAATCTTTGAATTTTTGTTATAACTTTTTTCCTAAGATAATTCAAATAATGAAACTTAAATGAGATAGAGAAAATACCTTCATACACATATGATTATAATTTTAGACCTTGGTTCACATAATTTTGGAGATATGATCTGTTAGGTCCCTATACTACTAGTGTAACCCCTTATTGTTATTAGTACAACCCCCTTATTATATTTTTGTGCCCATATAGTCTTCATATTGTTATTATTGTGCCCCATAGAAGCCCACTATTGTTATTATTGTGCCCTTACATTATTATTGTTATGCCGGCTCTGATTATATTATGACCTCTTAGACTCCTATATAGAAAGGAGGCCTTGTCATTTGTATCATCCAAGAATTGTTCATTTTTGTAATGTAAAGGAGGTTTCCCCCTCGAAGAGGCTTATTTCTAAGGTGTGTACCTATGTTTTCTATCTTTTTGTGAGCTGGTTTCATAACATTTGGTATCAGAGCTTTGGATTCTAGGGTTTCGCTGCTCCAAACAAGTCATTGTGGCATTTTCACTATAACCTTTTTTCTGCGACATCTCAGAAGTTAAAAACAACCCATTTGAGAAGAAAGCTCACTGAACTTAGGGTCCGAATTTCAAATCTTTTCTCGCTATATTTTCGGAGATATCATCTGAGGAAATTAGGGTTTTTGCAAGCTCCAGAATTTTATCTAAAATAGTTCATCGTGGAAGTTTTGCTATAACTTGTTTGCTACAAAGTTTCAAAAGTAAAAAAAAAAAAAACCATTTGTGACGAAAGTGATCTAAACCGTGGGTCCAAATTTCAGATATTGCCTCGCTATATTTTCGGATATATGATCTGAGGAAGTTAGGGTTTTTTGCAAACTCCCGTATTACATCCCAAACAGGTGACCTTGGTAAAATCGTCATAACTTTTTGTTTGAGCACTAGATTGTATTTTTGTAAGAAGTTACAGAAATAGGACGTCCTGTAGATGGTTGTGTATCAATTTCATGTCCGTAGGTTGAAACTGTTATGAAAACAGCTCAAGAAAATATAGAAAAGATAGATCAACACCTTAGAATTCAACCTCTTCGAGGGGGCAACCTCCTTTACATTACATAAATGAACAATTCTTGGATAATTCAAATGACAAAACCTCTTTCTATATATAGGAGTCTAAGGAGTCACAATATAACCCAGCTCACCTAATAATAATAATATAAAGCCACAAAAATAACAATAGAGGGATTCTAATGGGGCACAATAATAACAATATGGGGATAATAGGGGCACAACAATATTAATAAGGGATGCAACTACAATAGTAATGGGGTAATCAACAGTATTATAGGGACCTAAAATGCCCCTCTCCTTCAAAAAAGTATTGTCCTCAACACTTGAGTAGTTATGGATGCTTTTGTATAAAACTCTCATCCTCCCATGTGGAATCTTCAGTGGATAAGTTCTTCCACCTGATAAGATACTCCGAGATTGATCGATTTCGTAGCTGTCAAGTTCTTGTTTCTGTGACTGCTTCTGGTTCCAATATAATTTTTCCTTCCTCATCAAGTTTTGGCAATATTGTTTGAACTGGGAGCTTGTCACCTATAACCTTCTTTAAACATGAAACATGGAAAACTGGGTGCACTCGAGAAGCTGCTGGAAGCTCCAATTTGTATGCCATAGTACCAATCTTTTTGCAACACCTTGTACGGACCATAATACTTTGGTGATAATTTATTATCCTTCTTAGCTTGCTTGAGGGAAATTTGTTTATATAGTTGTAGCTCTAGGAATACCCAATCGCCTACATCAAAACTTCTTTCATTGTGATGTTGATCTGGCTGTTGTTTTATTCTATTATGTGCCAACACGAGGTTATCCTTTAAGAGTTGGAGGACTTGTTGTTGATGTTCGATGTGATGTTACACTACTTGAACCTTAGAATTTTCTCTTAAATATGATGTGATGGATGGTGGTTGATACCAATAAAGTGCCATAAATGGGGTCATTTTTGTTGTTGTATGAAGGAAGTGTTATACCACCATTCAGCCAGAGGCAACCATTTGACCCATTGTGTCTGTTTATCAGATACAAAGCAACGAAGATATCCTTCCAAACATTTGTTTACTATCTCACTTTGCCCATCAGATTGAGGATGATAAGATGAGCTATGAGCTAACTGAGTACCAAGACAAGAAAATAATTATGTCCAAAAGTTTCCAGTGAAAATTGGATCTCTGTCACTTACAATAATCTTTGGGTTTCCATGTAGCTTTTGATTTGTTTCCATAAATGTAGTAGAAACTGTACTGGCTTTAAATGGATGTGATAATGCACAAAAGTGTGCATACTTGGTAAGTCTGTCAACTACCACCATGATGACACTCTTTCCCTCAGACTTGGGTAAACCTATGATAAAATCCATTGAAACCTCCTCCCAACGTTGGATTGGAATGGATAAAGGTTGTAATAGACTTGGTGTCTTAATTGTTTCAACTTTATTTTGTTTGCAAACCAAACATTCTGCCACAAATTTTTGAATATCCGATTTAAGGCCATCCCAAAAGAATTCCTTCTTAACCCTGTGGTAATTTTTTAGAAATACTGAGTGCCCTCCTAAGGGAGAAGTGTGCAATTCCATAAGAATCTTTTGTTTTAGTTTGGAATTCTTACAGATGTATAAGCGATCTTTGTACCATAAAGAATCATTTTACCAGCTAAATGTATCAGATGTACTGGAATCTTGTTGTAACTTTCGAGTAAGTGCCCACACGTCTTCGTCATTCTTCCATTCCTCCCTTGCTTCATTTATCCAATCTAGCTGGATAATAGAAATGGCGCACAACAATGCTTCCACATCCTCATCCTTTCTTAAGAGTGCATCTGCCACCACATTTTGCTTCCCTTTTTTGTAGATGATTTCAAAGTCATAACCCAACATCTTTGTGACCCAATTTTGTTTCTCTTTAGAGGATAATCTTTGTTCTAAAAAGTATTTAAGGCTATCATGATCCGTTTTTACCTTGAAGTGTCTTCCCATTAGGTAGGGTCGCCATTTCTTAAGTGCATGGAGTATTTCCAACATTTCCTTCTCATAAATAGCTTTGTGTAAAAACTTTCCCTTGATTGGACGACTTTCAAGAGCAATGGGTCTTTCATCTTGCATTAGAACAACACCAATTCCATTTCCTGAAGCATCACATTCCACAATAAAGGTTTTTGTGAAGTCTGGTGTAGCTAAGACCGGTGCTTGGCACATTGCCTCTTTAAGATGTTCAAAGGCCTTTGTTGCTTCCGGAGTCCATGAAAATGCATATTTCTTCAATAATGTTGTTAGAGGTGCTGCTATTCTCCCATAATTCTTAACAAACTTGCGATAATACCCTGTCAACCCAAGAAATCCTCGCAGATGCTTTATGGATGTGGGAATTTTCCATTCCTTAATGGCTTTAATTTTGCTAGGGTCTACCTTAAGTCCTTCATGAGATACAATATGACCCAAATATTCCACCTCCTGGACTCCAAAGAAACATTTGGATCTTTTTGCATATAATTGTTTCTCCTCCCATAGTTGTAGCACCCTGTCAACATGTTCAACATGATCCTTCCAAGACTTGTTGTAGATTAGTATATCATCAAAAAATACTAACACAAATTTTCTAAGGAATGGTTTGAAATTCATCAACCCTTGAAATTTTGAAGGTGCATTGGTAAGGCCAAAAGGCATGACCAAAAATTCATAATGACCCT
>APFE031071012.1:264948-300423 GCA_000404065.3 Pinus taeda
TATCGATAATAATTCTCTACTATAGCCCTTCGAATTCCTTCAAAATAAATTTTCAAACCAAGCTTAAGCAAAAATTTAAAAAATCTACACACCTTTTTTCACTTTGTAGGAGCTTGATATTGCCTTTGATGTATCTCTTTACTTTATGATCATCCAGTTCTGAAATTGCAACTTGTAGTATCCCTCTATGTCCTCTTTCCAATGCCACTAGTCTGACCCAAATTTGATTCTTCAAGGAAGAGTTATGCGAAATCTC
The DNA here is from genome assembly GCA_000404065.3 of Pinus taeda. Taxonomy (NCBI): domain Eukaryota; kingdom Viridiplantae; phylum Streptophyta; class Pinopsida; order Pinales; family Pinaceae; genus Pinus; species Pinus taeda. Next base: position 265,205 of record APFE031071012.1, read on the forward strand.
CCACAGTGACTTGATTATAGACTAGTTCAGTAGAGCGAACTTGTATGATGTGCCACAAGTCACTGTTTCAACCTTTGGCTCTAAAAAATGTCTACAATAAACTACAGTCCGTCCTCTTTCTGTAACTTCTTACGAAATTTCAATCTAATTCTCAGAGAGAAAGTTATGACAATTTTCCCCAAGTCACTTGTTTAGAATGTAATTCAGGAATCTGCAAAAAAGACCAACTTCCTCAGTTCATATCTCCGCAAATATAGCGCGAAAAGCTCTGAAATTCAGACCCAAGGTTCAGCACGATGTCTTCTCAAATGGGTTTTGTTTTCAGCTTCTAAAATGTCGCAGAAAAAACGTTATAGTGAAAATTCCACGATGACCTATTTGGAGCAGCGAAACCCTAGAATCGAAGGCTTTGATACCAAATGTTATGAAACCAGCTCAAGAAAAAATAGAAAAGATAGATCAACGCCTTAGAATTCAGCCTCTTTGAGGGGGAAACCTCCTTTACATTACATAAATGAAAATTCTTGGATGATTTACAATGAAAAAACCCTCCTTTCTATATATAGGAGTTTAGGGAGTCACAATATAACCTAGCCGACCTAATAATAATAATATAAAGCCACAAAAATAACAATAGAGGGATTCTATGGGGCACAATAATAACAATATGGGGATAATAGGGGCAAAACGATATTAATAAGGGATGCAAGTACAATAGTAATAGGGTAATCACTAGTATTATAGGGACCCAACAGAAACAGTAAAATGTGGCACTTTGTACAAGTTCACTCTTCTGTAAAGGTATATAATCAAGTTATCTTGGGAGATTGTGCATAAATATTCCTTGGAGAATCCAATTTCGATCAGACGGGTGGCATTGGAAAGAGTACATGGAGGGCTACCACAAGTCATAATTTCAGAACTTAAAGATCCAAAAGTACAGAGTTACAGTCGTTTCAAGATCGAGCTCCTAAAATCAAGAAAAAGCGAGATGAGGAAGTTTTATGGCAAGGATCGGGTAAATTGGATACTACAGATGGAGAAATATTTTGATCTACATGGTGTACCACTATTACAAAAGGTACGTATTGCATCTAATTATTTAGAACTGAATCAATTTTTATGGTATAAATGGCTTTGTTCTCGTAAACCACTTGTCACGTGGTCAATTTTCACGGAGGAAATGATAGCACATTATGAGGATACAAAGAGAAACACCTTCTTTATCCAATTGATAAATCTCAAATGAAAGGGTTCAATGGAAGAGCACATTGAGAACTTCCAAAAATTGAATATAAGGGTAAATGATATTCTAGAGAAGAAAATGGTTGATGTCTTCATAGGTAATTTAAAGGATAAAATTCAACACAAGGTTCGTCTTTGGGAACCTGATTCATTGGAGAAGGCATTCAAGTTGGCAAGAAAAATTGAAAGTGAAATTATGGAAACAAGCAATCCCACAACTCACAATTATAATTATGGAAGTATTTTTTCTCCTAGCCTTCCACAACCCACAAGGTTTACACCACAACAATTGGAAGAAAAAAGAGAAAAGGGCTTTGTTACAATTGTGATAACAAATACACTAAAGGTCATAAGTGTGTCGAGAAGAATTTTTTTTACATAGATTATGAAGAGGAGGAAGAAAAGGATCAAGAAACATCAAAACAAGAGGATATACACCAGGAACCCACCCCAGAGAAAGAAGAAATTAATCCGACCATATCTTGTAAAGCATGGGAAAGAATTACCACTCCTAAAACTCTCAAGATAGAAGGACATATCAAGAAGAAAAAGGTTCAAGAAGTGAAAAATCACATCAAGAAAGAAGAAATGAATCCGATCGTATCTTGTAATGCATTGGCCGGAATTACCACTCCTCAAACTATCAATATAGAAGGACATATCAAGAAGAAAAATGTTCAAGAATTGAAAGATCACATTGAGCATCAAGAAATGAATCTGACCATATCTTGTAACGCATTGGAAGAAATTACCACTCCTCAAACTATCATGATAGAAGGACATATCAAGATGAAAAAGCTAATAGTGTTGATTGATTCAGACAGTACCCATAATTTTATTCATTGTAAGATATCCAAGGAATTGAATTTCTTCCTATATCCAGCACTAGAGTGCCAAGTGATGGTTGCAAGTGGAGGAACCATAAATTGCTCTAGAAAGTGCTAGAATATCAAGCTATCCTTGGGAGAATATGTATTGAATAGCCCAATGGTTTCCATTCCAATGAGTGGTGCTGATGTTTTACTAGGAGCCCAATGGCTACAGTCTTTGGGTATGATAGCTTTTAATTTTTAAGAACTTTTCTTGAAATTTTTTTGGGAAGGAAAGGAAGTTGAATTGAGGGGTATCGAATTGAAACCTGGAAATAATATCAACTTTAACAACATGACAAAGATTCTAAATGAAGAACAACAGGGCATAATTGCACAATTATGTTCGCTGGAGGATCCCAAATCATGTATTTCTCTATATCTCCAAAATGTTTTAGACAATCATTCCAAGGTATTTGAGACTCCCAAAGGCCTCCCACCTATTCATGATCATGATCATGCTATTCATTTGATTCCAGGAAGTTTTCCTCCAAACATCAGACCTTACAGATATCCATATGCCCAAAGGAGTGGGAGCTCATTCAAAAGTTGCAAAAGATCCCAGTTCAAACAGTATTGTGAGAACTTGACAAGGAAGTAAAAATCATATTGGAACATGAAGCAGTCACAGAATCGAGAAATCGACAGCTACGAAATAGATTAGTTTTAGAGTATCTCATCAAGTGGAAGAACTTACCTGCTGAAGATTCCACATGGGAGGACAAGAATTTATACAGAAGCATCAAGAACTGCTCAAGCGTTGAGGACACCACTTTTTGAAGGAGAGGGGCATGTTAGGTCCCTATACTACTAGTGTAACCCCTTATTTTTATTAGTACAACCCCCTTATTATATTGTTGTGCCCACGTAGTCCCCATATTATTATTATTGTGCCCCATAGAAGCCCACTATTGTTATGATTGTGCCCTTACATTATTATTGTTATGTCGGCTATGATTACATTATGACCCCTTAGACTCCTATATATAGAAAGGAGGTCTTGTCATTTGTATAAAGGAGGTTTCCCCCTAGAAGAGACTTATTTCTAAGGTGTGTATCTATGTTTTCTATATTTTTGCGAGCTGGTTTCATAACATGATCTAAAAAATGTTGGCATTTCTGAATGCTCCTAAATCTGCTTCAAATAAGTCATCTTACGATTTTAACTGTACATTTTCTTATGGGTTGTTTTAGATTGTGAAACTTAGAGGATATAAACAAAAAAATATTTATGTACATGCGATTCAAATTTTAGACCTCCGTTCACTATAATTTCAAAGATATGCTCTAAGGAAGTTATGCTTCCTTAATGCTCTTGAAATCAGCTTTAAATAAGTCAACTTGAAATTTTCATTGTGACTTTTCTTATAGGATGTATCAAACTATGAAACTTGGAGGATACAAATATAAGAACTTTGTGTAATTTTTTTCAAAATTTTATACCTTAGTTCATTATAATTTCAGAGATATACTCCGAGGAAGTTAGTCTTCCGTAATAATCCAAAAATTTGTTTCAAGCATGTCAAGTTGGCATTTTTGATGTAATATTTCTTCTAGGATGTTTCAGACCATGAAACTTGGAGGATAAAGATAAAATATCTTCATGTATCCATGTTTAAAATTTTATACCTTGTTTCACTATAATTTTAGATGTTGTTTCACTATAAATTTTGGAGATATGTTTTGAGCAATTTAGGCTTCTTAAAATTTGCTTCAAACTAGCCAACTTGGTATATTTTCTATAAATTTATTTCTGAGATGTCTTAGACTGTGAAATATGGAGGAGATGGAGAAGAGATATCAAAGTACTAGTGATAGAAATTTTATACCTTGTTTCTCCATAATTTCAGAGATATTATATGAGGAAATTTGTGTTACTAAATGCACATGAAACATGCTTCAAACAAGCCAATTTAGTATTTTTGCTATAACTTTCTTTTTGAGATATTTTAGACTCTGAAATTTTGCATAGATAGAGAAGAGATCTCATGGTAGAAGTGGTAAATATTTAAAACCTTGTTGCGCTATAATTTTGGATATACGATATGATGAATTTAGTGTTCCTAAATGCTCTTGAAAGATGCTTCAGACATGTTAGCTTGGTATTTTTTATATAACTTTCTTTTTGAGATGTTTAAGAATATGAAATATGTAGGAAACAAACAAGAGATGTCTAGGTACACATGGTAGAAAATTTAGAATCAAATTTGAAAATTTTGATACATGACATGTTGTGCAAGTTTTTTCTTGGGAAGAATCCAAAAGCAACAAGTTTTGGGAGTAGACATGGTGAAGGAAGAATAAAAAAGTAGACCTAGTGAAGTTAGAAGCAAATAATAGATCTAGTGAAGGAATAAGAAACAAGGAGACTTGATGAAAGAAAAATCAACTAACAAACATTGTGAAGAATAAAGCATACTCGATGAAGTTGGTTGGTGTCTATGAATATTAGCACTAGTAGAGATTGGTGTCTCCTATAGGTTGGTGACTACAAATCTTGCAATAGAGGGGATTGGTGTCTCTTGTAGGTTGGTTCATACAAATTGATGTAATATTAGATTGGTGCATACACTATCTTTCATATAAATAAGTTTTGTGGTTTTCTCCCATAAGGGTTTCCACATTAGTTTATGAGATTGATGTTTTATGATGTTTGAATTTTTAAATAAGTAAAAATTATTCAATATATTAATTCTCCCCCACCTCTCAGTATAATTTTGAATCTAGTAATTATTATCAATGTAGGTCCCTTTAGAAGTCATCTAACCACTGGAAGAAAAAATTGAGAGGGACCATGGCTATTCATGAAGGTTCAACTAAAGCTCCTATGTTTGATGGATCAAACTATTCCTTTTAGAAGAAGAGGTCGAGGGAAAATATGATATATTTTGGTGTTAATCCTTGGAAATATGTAGTACATGGAAAGAAAGATTATAAGCATAATGTAGAACTCACGAGTTCCATCTTTAATGGACTATAAAAATCAAAGTTTGATAAGGTGATTCTTTATAAAACAATGAAAGAAATATTGGATAAGTTGCAAAACACCTATGAAAGGAGGTGACATTGAAGAAATGGAGGATAAGGAGAATATTAAGATGGATATTTCATATGAAACAAGAACAAAGAAGTCAACATAGAGGGAAGATGCTCTCAAATATTCAAAGAATACAAAACATATCAAAGCCTATGATTTCTCTAGCTTTGAATTTGATGAAGATGAAGTTAAATTTGTAAAATAATCAATAAGATGATCTAGAAAATTCAAAGGTAAGATATTATCCAAATGTTTTAAGTGCATTATAATAGGTCATTATGCTTGTGAATGTCCATATGAAAAATTGGAAGATAGTGATGATAAAGAAGATATCATAGCATTGAGGCTCAAGTTGTTGATCAACACAATGGAGATTCATATTCAGATGAAGAATTTGAAGGTGAATAAGATGCATAAGAAGTGCAATGGCATAAGAAATCTACAATCCATAGGAAATCTAATATTTTTTCATAACTATAGAAGAATAGGTCATCTTGCTTCTAGATGCCCATATGTAATTTCGGAAAATATCCTTGAAAACTTTGAGGAGGACATGTGGCATGATTTGGCTGGGCGTAGCATCCAAAATAAAACTTTGAGGGGAGAAATTTTCATGTTTTGACATCACATTAAGTATTTTTTAAGATGTGATCTCCTTTGATTAGATTTTGTGTCATTGGAAAATGTTTTGAAATGCAATGTATCACACCAAAAAATCTTGTGGTGTGATACACCATATTAAATGAGGCTTTGAGGACCATGACATGAGGTCAATGTTAAAGGAATCCATCACATGTCAAAAGGGTGTGGCATAAGAAGAGAAAAGCTATGAAATTTGGTATCGCATAGGATAACATTTATCTTGAGCAACATATCACATACAGTAAAAGGTTCCAATGCACTATGTTGCATAGTTTAAAATATTAGGGTGCGATGAAAAGTTTGATAAGAATGTGATAAGGCTATGAAGGTGTAACTTTATAGCATAGTAAGCCCTAACAAAGGAGAATGCCTCAATAAGTTTTCACATGGGGGAGATCCCTACTAATTGTGACATGGAATTGCATGGATGCCATGAGGATTTGATGCCATATCTCTAGTATGATTGTTGACATGGAAAAAAGAGAGAACTAGAAAAAAATATTTAGAAGGTCATATATTTCTACTCGTAGATTAAAATTGAGAAAAAGTATAGTTTTGAAAATATCTCAACTAGAAGGATACATTTTGAGCTTAGAAGTGACCCTAAAATAGTACTTAAAGAGAAAACAAATCAGTTATCCAACCTATATTAGGACACTTAGGGGGTTGGGTATATGAAATTATATGTGTTATGATATTTGTACTAGCTTATTTAAATTTTGGACTAGAAATGTTGAACATTTTTAAACATAATGATAAGGTTTTTCCTACATTCCAATCTTGAATTATTAAACATAATTTGTGTTAACATTATTCCTTCAGTTTGATTCCATCAACTTGAAACATTATTCTCTCTTACTTGTTGTGAGTTGTAACTTGTACATTGATGCAAGAAAAACTTTGGCCTAAATCAATCTGCATCAATCAATTTCAATTAGTATTTTATGGGATGAAATGAGAGTAATGTAACTCATTGTTGTGACAATATTACAACTTTTCCTTATTTTGACAATGTTACAACTCCACCTTGCTACGACAATGTTATGGCTCTACTTTGTTGTGACAATGTTGCAACTCTGCCTTTGCTAAAATAGTGTTGTGACTCCACCTTGCTATGACAATGTTTCAACTCCACTTTTCTGTGATAGTGTTTTAAATTTTCCTTCTTGTGACTTCACCATTGTTGTAATAGCGCTATGAAAATGCTACAACTCCACCTTGTTGTGATAGTGTTATAACTCCACCTTGATGTGATAGTGTCGTGACTTTACCATTATTGCAATAAAATTATGACTTAACCATTGCTATTATAATGTCGTAAATTTTCCATTGTTGTTACATAATCATGACTCTGCCTTGTTTTTATAGTGTTGCAACTCAGCCACAACACTACAGATCATGCCTTTTTTTCATTCCGTGTGTCTTACAAGACCTCATTGAAAATCGATGGGCCACATATGTGAGGAAATGATGACTAGTTTGGGAAATGGATGAGGAAGTTGAACCATTGTAATTGTTCTATTCAAAACCATTATTTAATAGCAAGAAACAAATAGAGTGATAGGAAGTAATGAATAGTTTGGGAAATAGATAAGGAAGTTGAACTCCACCTTGATGTGATAGTGTTACAACTCTTCCACAACACGATCATATCATGACTTGTCATTCCTCGTGTCTTACAAGACTCCATGGAAAATTAGTGGGTCACATATGTAAGGAAATGATGTTTGGTTCAGGAAATGGATGAGGAAGTTGAACCATTGTAATTATTTTGTTTCAAAACCATCACTTAAGAGAAAGAAACAAATAGAGTGCGTGGAAGTAATGACTAGTTTGGGAAATAGATAAGGAATTTGAACCATTGAGATTGTTTAGCTTCCAAATCATCATTTAAGAGAAAGGAACAAACATAAGAATGAATTTGGAAAAAGAGAGGGTAGAATAGATCATGAAGCTAGAAAGGAATGGAGGAACAAAGAGAATATGAACAACTGGTTGTGTCTGGGGTGACAATAATGGTGTGTATGTAGGGTCATAGTGCATAGTACAAAAATACGTAGATTGTAAGAATAAATTGATTTGTGTAAGAATAAAAAATGAAATAAAATTGATGTTGTTTCTTATCTTGTTTCTTGTAACTTTCAATCCCTCACTGAATTTGTTAGTTTTGATTTTTTTTTAATGCTAGCATACAATTACCTATGCTCTCTGTGGGAAGAGACCGGGTTCCTATAGTTGGTTGTGTACATGATTATATGGTCACATGCATCATAACATTAGTACATACTATCCACAAGTCACTTTATTTACTACTCTTCTTTTCCATTATGCACCCATTTCAAGCTTTTTTTATGCTTCAGAACCCATATATATCCTTGCCATGGCTTAATATTTTGGATTTCATGCTTTTCTCTTATCGTTTTATGGCCACATCTTGAAGGTTTACATTTATTGTTGTTTCTTTACAGTAGTACTTGCTTATTATCACTTGCATATTTTTTCATAGTACTACAATGTCATCCACTAATCATGATTATTTCTATTACAAACACTTATAAACTTACCCATTTGCATTTATTTTATTTCTATTGCAACTTGTATCCTTGGAGAAAACACATCCATGAATGCACACAACTTGCTGAGGATCCTTTTTTTCTTTTGATTTGCATAAATCTATTCCATGGTCTTGGAATGTAGTTACATGCCATTGAGCCACTTGTTTTCTCGACTATAACATACCTTTATTTCTCTTTTGCACTTACCAAAAAAAAAAAGAAGTTGGAAAATAATTTTGATCTATATTTGATTTAGTTTGAGTGGAAACTATTAGTGATTATCTCCTTTGACCACAAAACCCAATTGTATCATTTTCTTTAAATTGGGATAATATTGTCCTAGGATTTGTACCATGATTTTGAGCTAGTACTCCTCATATTGGTTATTCTTCCAATCATAATGGAGAAATGTTCAATTCCTCTAGCACTATTTCTTTATAACATTGGTCCTATTAGTGTTAGTGTTGCATAAGCCACCATTCAACAATATTGTTGAACTTTCATGTTGACTATTCCTATGTTAGTATGTACTTAGTAGTTTCTTTATTCAAAAAAAATTCTTGCCATATTGTTTCATGTTTATTGATGTGAGATGCATTAATGTCCTCCTTTCAACAAATCTATTTCTATGATGCTAAATAATTATCTAGGAAGCGGGTCTAGAAACCTTCATAGTTCCCTATGAATTGCATACACCAATGGCAGGTTCCCTAGCTATTAGTAGTAGGTTTACGTCATTGGCCTGTAATTGATTGAATCTATAATAGTTTCACATCGACTCATTTATTCACACTTTCTATATTGTAATATGTACCTTGGGTGCCATATTCATTAGTGATTAGTCCCATTGTGTCTATTAAATATTTACATTAGTGGCCAAAAATCAAATGGTTTTTACAATGTTTGACATCAAATCATTTATTCAAATTCATAAATTCATAAAATCATAGATTTGAGATTGAATACCTTGGCTACCTTCCTCAATTGTGTAATATTGCTCCATTGATTGCATAATTTAAAGACCATATGGCACTCTCATTTGTGCAAAGTGTCTTCTTAATGTGCATTGTGACATAGATCCACTTTGTATCTACTCATGGATATGGTTTCTAATATACCATGGATCCACCATGTACTTTTTGTTAGAAATACTGGGAGCGGGGAGGGGTGAATCAATATTTCACCAATTAAACTTTTTATTAATTCTTGCAAAATATTGAGTTATTAATTATTTGAATCAATAGTTAATCAACAACATGTATAAAAAATATCATAATCAACCATGAACCATGAGTAGTAATACAAATGAAGGCACATCAATCAAAATACCAACACATAAGAACATGATATATAAGGTGGAAAGCCTTACGGGAGAAAACGACTGTATGTTGTGTCTGATTCTTCTTCTTACTATTTAAAATATTTATTTTACATCATACACTGGCTACCACTAGTGTGCAAGCCCTACCTGATGGAGGCAACTACCTCCAATATCTTTTCCAACCACCACTACCTTATAAAATTCTCTGGCCACCATCGAAAGGAAGCCACCACTCCCTTAGCAAGTTCTCTGACCACCACAAGAAGGAAGCCACCACTCCCTTGAAAAGTTCTTCAATGACTAGGGAAGGAAGAACCACTCCTGAGAAATTTATTAGATCATTACCAAAAGGAAGCCACCAGTCCCTTAGCAAGTTCTCTAAACACCACTGAAAGGAAGCCACTACTCCCTTACTGAAGGCTCCAAACTTTAGACTCCTGTGCAACTCGCTTCACAATTTTTGTAGTGCCCCTCTCTAGTTGACTGACAATGATATGAATTTAACATTTATTTAGCCCTAAGGCACACACACATTATTTGTTGAGGACCTCAAGCTGAGGATACAAACACATGACTCTATTATTAGTGGTTGTGATGTTTATTTATGTTCTCCATTGGTATTATGATGATTGTAGCATTAATGGTTATGCATGTTCTCTATTGATATTATGATGATTGTAGCATAAATGGTTATGTTTGGTCTCTATTGAATTTATGATGATGATGACAATAAAGGATATGTATGCTCTCTATTGATATCATGATGATGATAGTTTTGATGGATAGGTATGTTTTCTATTGATGTTACGATGTTAATAGATTTGATAGATATGTATGTTTCCATTGATGTTATGTTGATGATAGCCATGATGGATGTGTCCCCTATGTTACCTAATTGCATTAGTTCTATTTCACAATGAACAATGATGTGAATGACTAGGTGATGCTGATGATGCTATTATGAGAAACCTTGTTACTGATGATTATTGAGTATGGAAGGAAACCACCAGAGGCACTCGCATATGACGAGTTGAAGACACCTGGTTTGATAAAAAAATATATTTTTTCGTTGAAATTATAAGTCAATTTTGAAAACTTGTTGTATATGTTTATCTATATTCTGATGATATGTTAGTGGTTGCAAACAAATATTAGTTGCATGGCCGAATAACTCACATATGGGTGATGGGGCTATACAATTGGATGGAACTGCATGGGAGAGGTGGGATAACGTCCCTTATCTCACCCACTAGCACTCCCGTTGTGACTTGGGCTGGAAAGGTTGAACCACCTTCACCTTGAAGATCACGATGTCATGAGGGCAGTCCACTCATGAGGATTTTAGTGGGGGTATGCATCAAGGCAGATTCCTTGATCCCCAACACCATTAGTCTCACTATAGTAGGCAACATAAGAGATGATAGTGGTCTCTATCGTTGCACCTATACTTTCCCCTCGTAGCCATTGAATGCTTGAAGGGAAAGTGGCGTGGCACCCTTAGAATTTCAAAGGAATTTCTTGAAGGGCACGACCAACTTGGCACCCTTGGCATCACAAATAAATTGTTAGGTGTGACGCCCTTGGAAATTCAATGGAATTTCTTGAAGGGCACGACCAACTGGGCACCCTTGGAATCACAAATAAATTGTTAGGTGTGACACCCTTGGAACTTCAAGGGAAGTTTTCAAGGGGCACGGCCAAACTTGGCACCCTTGGAATCATTAAAAATAAATAAATTAATAAATATAGTCAAGATATGAAAAACCAAGTAAATTCACATCAAGGGTAAATGATGTTAGAAACCGAGGTAATTAAATCAAGAATAAAACTTGGGTTAAGAGGATCACAGGAAGAAATAAAACATTTTACCTTAAAAACTCTACCCTTCCCATGTTGGAAAATATTAGGTAGATAATGTAATGTAATTAGGTAAAAAGGGGAAAGAGGGACATAAATGTAAGGATAAATATTAATCCTAAAATAGTTAAACATAATTAAGAGAAGAGGATGGTGAATTAAAATAATATTAATAAATTAAATTTTAGAGAAATTTAGAGAACCTCCATGTGGCAACAACCAACATAAGAATATCCATCTAAGAGATAACTTGAGTTAAATTAGGGAGTAGATAGGGGATCAAATCTTGAATTATCAATTGACTTTAGTAATGAACACAAACTTAGGAGTAAAAAGGGGATCACGAGACAACTAGGAGAAGAAATAGGAATCTTCATGAGGCAAGGAAAAATATTATTTTAAAATTAAAATTAAAGTAAATAATTTTGGAGATCCTTGATGAGAGAGTGACACATGGGTGAGTGAATAATCAAAATATTGGATTAACAAAAATAATTAATTATGCATGAAATGAAAAGTGTCACCTATGAGGACTCCTATAAAATAAGGGGCATGCCATGGGAGAAAGGACTCTTTCTGGATCCTACTGTTGGATGAATGAGATTATATCAAAGTAGTGACTACGAGCTATAGTGATTTTGGTGAGGTATAGGAATTTAGAGAGGGGACTCTTGAGCCAAAGAGTGCTCTCCTCTAATAGCTATTACTTTCGTCCATTGTATAACCCCATTGCAACATGGGGGTCCATGGGGAAGGAGAGTACCCAAGGAGTACGCTGGGAGGTCAACCGGTGGGTCATTGCATTCGGATTAAGCACATCGACATTCACACTTGGAGGTGACTGACAACAAATGAGGGAAATAGCGGCAAGTCAAGTTTTAATCTTGTCTTCTGGTGAACGGCACCTATGTTGTTATAATATTCTTTTGTATGAATTCATTTTGGTTTTAGTTAGTAATATGTAAATTTGATGATATGTTCAATGAAGTGAAATTCATAAAAGTTTTATATAATGCTCCATAATTTTTGAGTTCCCAATGTTATTTTCTTATGGTTGTATTTTTAGTTTGTAAAAAAAAAAAAAAAATAGGGTTAGTCCCTATAATTTTCACATTGGAGCCACTTGCAACAAAATCAAACACCATAGGCCATGTTTCAAAATTTTCAGACTTGACCCACTTAGTCTTCTAAGCTCATCAACAACATCTCAAATAAATGAAAAAATCTCTGTAATAAAAATACAACAAATCCTCTTCTCATGAAAATTAGCTTCCACAATCTTAGCAACAATCCTCACACTCACAACAACTCTACAAGATACAATCAAACTCAATTCATCATACAACATGTAGCAACATTATATACAAGGGAATATACATGGCAACATAAAATAACTCTCTTAGCCTTGTAAGACAAAAAGCTACCAAAATTAGCATAATGACTCAAAAATACTCTACCAATAGCTTACAATACATTAATGGTGTAACAACTCAACCATAATAGCAACGTTTCAACCATGAACAAACCCTAACAAAAACACTTCAACAATAACCTAACATTCTTCTCTTAACATTCTCAACCATACACTCTCTTTGTAATGAACAAAGTTCGTATACGCATCGAAGTAAGCTTCAAAATACTTTGAAGACAAGGACATCCATTGTTGGAAAGTAATTGTATATTGAATATTGTATAAAATTATTGATGTGATGTGAGATGATGATGTTACAAATGAAGGTGAGGGTTTGCTTATATACCCTAGGCAGGTACCTTTTCACCAATGGTTATGTCCTCACGGACACAGATTTTCATTAACTAATTACTAATTAATCATTATTTACTATTATTATTGTTTTACATTATTTTCATTATTTTTATATATTTTTATTTATAACATTGCATTCCTCTTCAAAAAGCTTTGTCCTCAAAGCTTACTGATGAAAGGCTTGATCCCTTTTCCCATTTCAAATATCTTCTCATCTCTGAAATTTCATCTTCATTGATACAAGAAGATATGATGTTGTGAGTGATAAAAAAATTTGTCGGACTGAGAATGGATTGGACCATCCTAGATTAACCTTCTGTGGAATCTTTTGATCACTGGAATTATCATAGGACTGGATTATGAAAAGTTTAGCATTCCTTGGAATATAAACCTGTTGTTTTTTTATCTAAATGGTTCAAATATGTAGACTAACATAATTTTCTTCTCTTATGACTCAGATGTTAATAAGGAGTTTTTCTAGTTGGACTTTTCCTTATCATGTGTGTGGAAATTTCCTATTTTATTTCAGATATTGTTTTTTTCGAGTTGGCTATTGAATCATCAGTTGGAATTTCCGTTGTTTGAACTGCAACATTTGAATTGGTTTTAACTTCTATAGGTTTCTTTTCTTGTTGAGTTGTGATATTGACTGGATTGGTATTTATTCCTTTATCTTCAACTTGGATTGAAATGACTAGAGACTTCAATATTTCTTCTTAAAGTTGTTTTAACTTGTCATTTAGTGAGTTCTTGTCACTTTTAAGCTTCTTTATTTGCGAGTTTTAGTTATGATTCCTTAGATGTAAAAGCCCTTCTCTTTCTGGATTGTTGACTTTATTCTTAGTATCCTTCTCATCTTTAAAATTTTTTATTTGTTCTAATAATTTTCTATTAAAGCTGTTTAATCGTAAATTTTCCTCTTCTTGTTCTAGTAGGTGCTTCTTGAGTTGTTTCTTGGTGGCCTTAGCCTTCTTGACTTATTTGAGTAGTTTTTCATTTTGATCTCTGAGGTAGGGGTGATTTTAGGGGCTAATGTTCGCCCTTTGGCGAAATGAAGGGGTTTTAAATTTTTAGTGGGCGAATATTTTGTATCATAGTACATTTTTACAAATCACCTCAAATAGCCCACCTTATTTTAAGGGAGAGGGTAAAAAAGGTAAATTTAGCCCTTGAAATTAGGAGTTACAACCTTCCATTCGCCCATTTTCAAGAATAGGTTTTATTTAAGTGAATCCATTCGCCCATTTTCAAGAATACGTTTTATTTAAGTGAATCCTACGGTCCAAAGGCCCAAATACCATATTCATAAAAGAAGTATGATAAATTAATAAAAATATAAATAAATGAGAGGTATGGTAAATAAATAAAGCATTTTTTATATTTACTCCATAAGTCACCTTATATACATGCAAGGGTGTAAACAAATAAAAATATAAGTAAAGTGGAGGTATGGTAAATAAATAAAACGTCTTTTATACTTACTCAAAAGGTATGGTAAATAAATAAAAATATAAATAAACTAGACGCATGGTAAATAAATAAAACCTCTTTTTATATTTAGTCCATAACCCTCGTTCTATTTATGAAGGCTCAAGAAAGAGGTTTTATTTAAGTGAATCCTATGGGCCAAATACCATATTTGTAAAAGAAGGTATGGTAAATAAATAAAAATATAAATAAACTAGACGCATGGTAAATAAATAAAACCTCTTTTTATATTTAGTCCATAACCCTCGTTCTATTTATGAAGGCTCAAGAAAGAGGTTTTATTAAGTGAATCCTATGGGCCAAATACCATATTTGTAAAAGAGGTATGGTAAATTAATAAAAATATAAATAAACTAGAGGTATGGTAAACAAATAAAACATTTTTTTTTATATTAATACCATGCAAAAAAACATTGTTATCCCTAATATTAGTATTAATAAAAATAAAAATGGCACATGGTGTTGACCCATGGTATTCACCAAAATGGCACATGGTATTGACCGATGGTATTCACTTGGAATGTAGCCTATTTAAATGGGGAAATTAAACCAGAATAGATCCATCTTTACTCTGTATCTACTAACCCCCGAGAGGTATCAAATATCGTGATATGCAAACTAGCATAGAGTGAAAAAATATTTGATCCGATCAAGAGTAAAAATGGATGTTGTAATTTAATTTATGTTAAACATTTTATCTTGGTTAAAATAAAAATAAAATAAAAATCAGCTATTAATTCTATTAATTTTTATAAATTACTAATAGTAATTTTTAAGCTCCAGGTTTATGATAACCCATGGTATTGACCCATGGTATTCATGTGAGCATAGACTATTTAAAGGGGAAATTCTATCTTAATTCTGGGTCTACCAAGTGCTCAGAGGGATAAATAGATTTCATCCCCCTAAGAGTGGTAGATGTGGAGTTAAGATGGATATAGGTTGGTTTTTATGATAATGAAGATATTAAATAGACTTAGGAAATTATATTGTAAAAACATCTTAAGGTGAATGGTTAAAGCATAGACATTGGACAAGTATATTTGTATACTTCTGTTTTAAACTGAAACAAATCCAGGGCTAAAAGGAATGGATTGATTGCACTAGTCATCCTTCTATAACTTTCCAACATATGCTGGAGTAAACAGATTGTAATTGGGTAATTTTTCTAATTGCAAACGGGAACATACTTGTGTATTGGCAGGGTGGTTACGAGGTCCCTAGAAGTGGAGTAAACATATTGTAATTTGGGTAATTTTTCTAATTTCAAACAGAAACATACTTGTGTATTGGCAGGGTATTTATGAGGTCCCTAGAAGTGATGAATTTGAATTTTTCTTGGTTTTATATATAGTATTAGGTTTTTTCTCATGCTTTCTATGAATGGCACGGGTGAATTTTATCTTACACCCACTAGATTATCGATATGTAATTTCGGTAATTTTGATTTCAAAAGGTATTTTAAAGAAATGCAATGATTTCATTTGTGTATTCAATAAACACAAGATTTTATAATTGAGTAAAATATTTGCCATGCCTGGCGAGAGATTCGCCAAAAAATTATATATACATATCATATTATTGATAAAATCACCTTCCATTTTTCCTATATACCATGGAGATTCACCCATTTATTATACATGTAAATTTAGGGGGGGTTCTTAAAATTTTCCCTGCTCTGAGGTGCGAAATTTCCTTGTCTTTACTGGAGATGAATTCTTCAAGCTCTTCCTGATTTTTTGATATTATTTTTTGATTATTTTAAAATATCAATTTTGAAATATCTTTAAAATTTTCTGATGAAGACATTATCGTCTCTCGCTTCATTGTCATGTCTTGGATATGATCAACTTATTTTTATAAGGAAACATCAAAATTTGTTTGTCTATGTTTAACATTAACATACCCAATTCTTTAAACCAAGGTTGACCAAGAATTATATCAACCTCTCAGTCATACATAGTTACAACATAGAATTGAGATATCTACTCATAATGATCTATTGTCACTTGTAAATCATTAATTTCATCTTCCTTCTTGCCACAAATATCTTTTCTTTCACCAATGATTGGCTCTTGAATTGATAATTGATTTGCCAAATTATATTGATGTAATTTTCCTCGTTGCCTATACTGATAGCAATATTTATTTCCTTCCCTTGGATACTTCCTTTTAATGTAGTTAATCTGTGATCTATAACTGAAAGACCTTTGTAGGAAAATATTCTTTCGTTCATTTCCAACTTAGACTCTATTTTTCTTTGTCAAAATGAGCCTAGGGTTTTTTAAAGGTAACACCCCCCTCCCCACCCCCCTTTTTAAATATATTTCAGTTTATATTTTACAATATTTTGTATCTCTTTTTTCCTTGAATATTTTTGTATTCAAAATAAAATACTTTATTTTATTCCCTTAATAAACCCCCCTTTGGTTTTTTGAAAAATACTTCCTTGATTTTAATTAAATGTAATTTATTTAACTTTTGACTTCCCTAATTAATAATTAGGTTTCAAAAAATTATATTTCTCAAACTCACTCACTAATGTTAATGGTATATATAATCACTTGGTATTTTCTTAGTCAATAACCATTTACTTAAACTTGATAATTTATTGATCTCTTCTTTTTCCACTATTTTGAGAATACAATGACACCATTAACCAATAGGCATGTCAATTGTCCTAATTCTTAGGTTTCCTTATTGGGCTTTAACCTCGAATTGGTGGCCATGTTTTCAAATTAGTGTTGGAGGTTAATGACTTTTCACACCTTTAATAGTTAGAGCGAAATCACCCTTTGGATTTGAAAATTCATGGCTATCTATAATTACACCCATACACAATAGATTACACACACATTCTATTTTGTTCGATGAATCCACTCAACAGACACACTCGGTCTCACTGTTATGGTTAGGCAGAGTAGTTCAATTTGATGGAAATCCCTAATGGTTATGTATTACTCGTCCACCAACTCAACAAGTGACTCTACGACTATGGGGATCATGAAAAAAAAAGGTGCAGACAAGTGACTGATGGCTACAACAATGACGGTTGGTGGTTGCGTGCAACAAGTCAACCGTTGGTGGCTTCATATGGCGGCAATGTCACTTATATTGAAGTGTATGATGGGTGTTGACAATTTGGTTCAGTTGCGACTAGTTTAGGTACTGGTGGCTGCAAAGTATCGCGATTGGCTAATGTCTTCTAGTTGCAAGAAAAATGGTCGATGTTGATTGTCGTGGGCTGCCCGACAGTTTGCTTTTATTTATTATTTATTTTTTCTAAATATTCTTATTATATATATATTTTTAATATAATATGTTTTTTTTTCTAATTTTAATTATTTCCTTTATCTATATATATATATATTAACATTTTTTAATATGACTTTTTTTTATTTTTTTTTAGTGTTTTTCATTAACTCTTTTTTTGTTTTGTTTTTTTCCTTTTCTTAAATGGTGAAGGGCATGACAACGAAATGGATAATATCCATATTACTATGATGCCAATAATGTTGACGAAGATTTGATTGCCCAAGGATGGTGATCGAAGAACGTGGCTTTGATACCAATGTAACGAACAAAGTTCGCATATGCAGTAGAGTAAGCTTCAAAATACTTAGAAGACAAGGACATTCATTGTTTATTGAATATTGTATAAAATAATTGTTGTGATATGAGATGATGATGTTACAAATGAGGGTGAGGGCTTGCTTATATACCCTAGGCAGTTACCTTTTCACTAATGGTTATGTCCTTAGGGATACACCTTTTCATTAACTAATTACTAATTACTAATTATTTACTATTATTATTGTTTTACATTATTCGTATTATTTTATATATGTTTTTATTCATAACACTCTCATTGATCTCAAGATCAATTCAAACTCTCTAATGCACAATAGACATAATACATTTATGTTCCTACAATGCAATTAACTACCACAAACCATAGCAACATACAACATTGAATAAAAATTGATAACAATAATCTCTCTTAGCCTCAACATTTAACCAAACTCCTAGCTTTCATACTACTAATGAAAATAACTCTGAATCGACACAATCATCCCACCATACACAATTTCATGGCATGATATTAGCAACCTCCCTACATACAATAGACAATACAAGCCAATACAAAAATTCTGCTATTATATAAACTACCAGTAGTTTAAAATAGTGACAACATAATCGTCAATGACAACTCTCAACCCTATAACAATTTCACTATCAAATATGAGCAACATGCATATCCTCTACCACAATGATAAAAAATTCTAAAGCAATGAAAGTTTGTTCATGCATTTAACTCCATGATACATGATCATTACAGGCACAATTCATAGTAGCAACTCATCAAATGATCATCCCTGTAATCACAACTATGTTAACAAACATATGTCCAACCATCGATGTTTGCAACATGTATATGCATCTTAACTCTAGAACTTATGATATTCCTTTGCAAAACATTGTCAACAATTATAAGATGCAACAGGCATACCACTGTCACCAAAACACTCAATTACAAATATTTATTGAGCTCTGAATTGCACTACATACATTGTATACTCAACCATTTTTAATTAAATACAGAGCTCTATTAATTTCACCTGATTTCACATAAGCATGGTATTCGAACTCCCAATGGTACACACTTCAACCTCACACAGAATTATGTAACCCAATCACACTTTATTTAACTACCCCATGAACAAATTTACACATCTTCTGTTATTACATGATGCTATAAGTCTAAAATGTATCATTGCTCTTGTTCCATTTGCATGCTTTATCATACACTGATCATTCCTCCATTTTAAAAGGACAAACTCAGATCGATCACACAAATATTTTATAGCTATAATAATGAGCATCCTCTAGAGAAATCAAGCACAATTATTATAGAGTATATCATTTGAAGGATGAGATAAATCAATTCCACAACATATTTTAGGTGAGTACATACTACATCAATGATCATGCTCTTCCTTGTGCTTGTATAGGTATCAAATATGCACTAAACTACAATCTAGTCGGGATAAAACCAATATAAATTTATAGACAATTTCTTCATATCTAAATAGGTGACAACTCTCAGATAAAGACCCCCATTGGAATTTTCTCAAAGCTGATCCCTACATATTATTTCTTTGTCATACACCATCGTACTATAGAGCATACACTTCCCATCAAGCCCAATCGATGCACATTTCCATTTTGAAAATTCAATGTAAGACTACAAATATACAAGTTTTTTATCACAACTTGATCTCTTAGCTCGATTCACCTTCATACGCACTTGATCCACATGTTTAACTCACACACATATACCAACACAAGAGTATACATGCCCCAACAAATAGATCAAGTATACAATAATCTTCATTGATGATAGATCAATTAGATATATGCTCAAGATAGATCAAAGCTTCCGAGCAAGACTTCAGTCAATCCCTCTTTAATATAGATCTTAGAACATCATGACCCCTTTGCCTTTGAACCTGTTCCAAAACAAAAATAAATAAGGAAAACAAATTCAAAGCTATAATGGATGAGCATCAGTGCTAAAAACAATTCCTCATATAACTCAAAACGTACACACCAATTGTTTAATTGCTTTGCTAATTTATAGCTCTTGGCCTTGTTATTACCATAGGAAAAAATAATTGTAATATTTGATTGTATTCCAACTTGGACCAAATCCACATAACCGTTTCTTGATTGTTGACTCAAAACCATGGGAAAATTCAATGGGTTTAGGCCTTAGGTATTTTATTTTTGCAACTATAACAAGTTGTGTTGGCTCCAAATGGCCGTCATGCAAGTATAGAAAAAGAAGCCTACAACACTATCTCAGTGTTGCTCTGTGACCGTGAGAAGGTTGTGACACTCCTTTGATGCATGGAAAAACAAAATTTATTTTCCCAAAACCTCAAGCAACTTCATTACCATCTTACCAAGCACCTCTAGAACCTATACAACCTCTATAAAACTCAAGAAGCCATCTTCTTATCATGCAAATATTCCGTCAATGGTTGGATTAACACAAAAATAACTCACTCCATGGTTGACATCAATGCCAACACCATGCTACCAACATTCTCCCCCTTTGGCATTGATGAAAACATTTAGCCATGCACCTAAACTAATCTCCTACATTGAATTCATTCTTCGACTAATCGACCTTCATTCTCTACTAGTGGTTGTATCACTCCCCCCCTTTGACATAAATGGAAAAGGGTATGCCAATCCCCACTGATACACAATGTTGACACTAAAAGGAAAAGTTGATATCAAATATTTTTCTGTAGAAGTTGGACATCTACCAACACATGGAATTTAAGCATTAGGAACAAGGAAAGTCACTACCACATGTAAACTAACATTCCTTCATGCCAACACCATGCCTCCTCTCGCTAAACATGCTCCCCTTGAACATGTATTGGGGGTTGTAAATATCTTCTCCATGCTACAATATAAACTCTCATGTTGTTTCCATTTCCTCCTAACCACATGCGAGGGGATACACCAAATCTTACTGATGACTTCATGCAACCAACTATGACCAAACGAAAGTATAGGGATTCTTAAGCATATTGCACGACATACATGACTTAATAATGAGACACATGACTATGAAAATGAAATCTAACAACCCAGTCGTGACTATAATACATTCAAGATGACTCTCTTCAATGCATATTTGACTCTAGGACTGCTTCAACCAACAACGGACTATAAAGGAAATAATTATATAAGGTTGTATAATGAAATCAAAGGTGCTTACATGACAAATACATACTCAAATTTCCAAATGATAAGACAACCAAGATACAATTTTTTATGAATGAAAGTACAAGGTAATATACAAAAGCTTATGCATGGTTGAAGTATGACTCATCTCTACTCTACATTCTTGCCATGGCTCACTCTCATAACTAATACAATAATTGCACAATCTTGACCAATGATACATAATGCAATGCAAGTACATGGGTATTAAAAAAATGCACTCAAGGGTTCTTTTATGGTTGATCCAAATCCTCTATGCCTAAAATGATTCATACTAGGGTTACTGACAAATGAAAATCATGACAAGTACAATAAAGTATATTTTCACGCTTCTTTACCCATGAATACAACATATTCATTTATTCCAAGCCTTGAAACCCTAATTCCATTCTCCTATGCATAGTTGAACCAAATTGATGAATGAATCTCTACAAAAGGTGCTCATCCATGCAAGATATATGGCTGAAGAATATACTCTTTCACTCATGGAAACATATATTAAACTGCTACAAACGAATAAGTGAATAGAATTTTGAAAACCTAGATGCATGCATAGCTCCCCCTAAGATCAAGCACTCTTCTATAGCATTCATGTGAATAATAAACTGCAGCGGTGACATACTTGTCCTATTCTAAATTTGAAGGGGAAGATATCGCCTTCAATCTCTTATTTCTTCTTGGACCTTTCTTTAGCACATATACCTTATCTATATTTTTTATTCCTTTTTCTATTAGTTTTCCAGTGTCTTCCTCTATGATTTTCCATCCTCTTGAAGTGAGTATGACCACATGTCCTCTATCATTCATTTGACCTATGCTCATGATGTTGTGCTTTTAACCCTTCAACCAATAATACTTTAGATACTTTTGTATTCTTAACGTCAAGGTTGCCTCTACCTTTTCCTATCACCATCACTGGTGTATTGTTTCCAAGATTAATGTAACTTCCCTTGGTTTTCTTGAGAGAGATAAATATAATCTTATCTGTAGACATGTGATGAACAACCATTGTCTAGGTACCAATGGTCATCTTCTTCTAAAGCACACAATACAAGGCCACACTTCACTTGCTGCTATTCCTTTTTCTTCCATATTTTGGTATGAGGATTGCTTATGGGGGCATCTTCTTCTGGGGTTTTGTTAAATGAATTATATTTTGGTTTCCTATTATGGATAAGTTCTATATGTTGTTATAAATGTCTAAAATAGCTCATTGACTTTCTCTTGCACTCATTTTCCACATATCCAAACTTATTGCATGGATAACATCTTATGTGACCAAAGAAGGGGATAAAAGAATCATTGGACTTCTACCTCATATTCCTTTCATTTCCATATGATTTGTAGTTTTTAGCCTTACGACCAAATATATTTCATGAAAAACAGTAGCCTTGAAAGAAATTTGTATACCTGGGAACCACTGATCTTCTTGTGGAGAGGATATTTCCTTGATTGCTTGCATGAGAAGGATTGAATAATTTTCCTCTACATTCAGCTACAATGTGTCCAAAGTTGTGGTAGGTAAAACACTTAATAACATACATCAAGGGATAAAATGAATTGTTGTTTCTTCTTTGGATGTCTTCATTTTTGCTATATTCATTCCGGGGAGAAAATGATTTTCTTTGAAAAGTCACTTGCCTTGGTTGTTGGATCTACCACTTTCTTCATTTTTGAATCCTGCTACCATTTGTTTCATAACAAGGGTCTTGAGAGTATGTTGTATTGTCTCTGAGACTTCCTACACATGCCTATGAGCTAGATTCTCCTTTAGTTGTTTCATGAAAACCAAGACCCAATTTAATGGAGGGAGACCTTTGACTGCCAAGGGGATTGTCCAACATCTTGGTATTATCTTGAAATCTCAAGTTTTGGTCATTTTCTTCTAAATCACTTCTTAATGAGAGTACCTCTATTTCTAAGTTTTCATAGTCACTCCCCTTATCTTTGAGTTAATTTCTTATTACTTCTTCTACTCTTCTTGGCTCTTCCAACTGAGTTCTCAATGTGATAATTTCCTCCTTAAGCCCATTTTCTTATTCATCAAATATTTGAAGTAGCTTCTCATTCTGTTTATTTTATTTTTTTAGATCAATACTCAGAGAGATGATCGCAGCTTCAAGTCATTCATAATGTATTTTACTTTAGTTAATTTGTTTGGTCAATGATTCATTGGTTCTTTTAACTTATTTTAATTGTGCTTTTAGGACTATTGTAGTCTTTCATCCATATCATGATCCTTGTTTTCATATACATACAACTTATCCTTGAGACTTTCAATCTTTTTCAAGGCCAAAATAAGTTTTCTTCTAAGATCAAATTCATTATCCAACCTTTCTTCTTTTCAATAAGTAACTCCACCTGATATAATGTAAACTAATTCATGGCCACACTCATCTTTTCATAGGCTACAAGTTTCTTCTTCAAATACATTAAATGTTTCTTAATTAGGATAAAAATAAGTAAGATTACTTGTCATTTTACTTAGTGAATGAACTTCCTCAACTATATTGCTTTCACTATTTTCTCCTTTATGGATAGCCTACATGTTATCCCATACATCCTTTGTAGTTTCATAATGCATAAATTTCTCAAGTTCTTAATCAGGTATGTTGTAGTAAATTGTGTTTATTTCCTGATCATTCTTCTGTAGTTCTTTACTTGACATGGGATTTTTATTATGTAATGAACAAAGTGTAGGTTTTAACCCCATATAAAAATTACCTGCATACGAATTCTAAAAAACATAAAATAAACAATGGCGAGAGCATAAAACATAAAACATATATACATAGATATTTCCCCTGGATCCCAAAACTGGGACTACTAGATTGATTTTTCATTATATTCCTTTCATTGTTACAGTACATATATATACATGTTGAATAATCCATAAACCCCAATTCATTAACTCTGGATTAGAACATAAATGTAGTTCCCTTGACTAGATCTACAAGATACCATGGACAAAAAACCATCATGCCCAAAACCATGTGCGAAATCCATGCACAAAACCATAGGTAGGTCCACCCACCTAATATAGGGTCTAATGTTTTTTCCTGTGGCGCTACCCTGAACCCCGTGTAGGGGGCTACCCCCCCCCACCCCCATTGCACTCGACGCAGCATAAATGGGGGACTCCTACTCCCCTGTGACCCCCCCATGCATGGGGTAGTCATGGAAATAATATAACACACACCCAACATTCTCCCACTTATTTTTTTCTTTCCACAAGGGGCCACAAGAGAGCTTAGTCATTGATCCATCCCTGCAACACCCATTGTTTCTCTACACTAAGAGAACTTATCAATGCTCACATACTTTGTAAATGCATCTGCAGTATTCTTTAAACTGTCCACCTTTACTAACAACACCTTTTTATCCTCAACCATATCCCTCACAAAGTGATACTGAACATCAACATGCCTTGCCTTTGAATGATAAGCAGGGTTCTTTGCCAAGAAAATTGCACTTTGGTTATCACAATCTATCCTTATAGCTCGATGTACTAACCCCATACTTGAACACAATCTTTGCAACCAAACTGATTCCTTGCTTGCATGAGTGGTTGCCATGTATTCTACCTCTGTAGTTGAAAGTGGCACTATAGACTGTCTCTTACTCATCCAACTGACTGCACCTCCAAATAGGTTAAACACATACCCACTTGTAGATCTTCTTCGATCCATATCTCCAACTCAATCAACATCAACAAAGACACAGATGTCTAAAAATTTGTCCAATCTTGGTCTTCCTTGGTATTCCAAACCATAATCACTAGTGCCACGCAAATACCTGAAAAACCACTTCACTGATGTATAATGCTCCTTCCCTGGTTTTGACTTAAACCTGCTCAATACTCCAAGTGCATGTGCAATGTATGGTCTAGTACAAACCATCGCATACATTAGGCTATTGAATGCACTTGCATTGGAACACGAGACATGTCCTCTTCCTCTTCTTGTGTCTTGGGACACTGTTCAGCAGATAACTTTACACCTATAGGATTAAGAACCTTCACCGGTTTACTATCCTGCATATTAAACCTTTGTAGTATTGTCTCGACATATTTCCTCTCATTTAACCAAAGCCTCATATTTTCCTAATCTCATTTAATTTCCATGCCCAAAACATAGTTTGCGACACTAAGATCTTTCATGTCGAATTTGGAAGACAATTGGGTCTTCAAATCCTGGATAATTTCATTTTCATTTCCAACCAACAACATATCATCCACTTTTAAGACCAAATAAGTAACACAATCACCAATTAATTTAAAATACACACAATGACGTGCTTTGCTTCTGGTGAAGCCAAGTCCCCATATAAATGTATCAAATTTCGGATACCACATCCTTGGTGACTGTTTTAACCCATACAAAGACTTTTTTAACTTGCATACCAATTCTTTTTTACCCTTCACCACAAAGTCTTTAGGTTGCTTCATGTAGATCTCCTCTTCCAGATCCTTGTGAAGAAATGATGCCTTCACATCCATCTGTTCTACCTCAAAATCAAAAGCAACAACAACATATAAAAGTAATCTAATATAAGCTACCTTGGCAACAGGGGAAAAAATATCACCAAAATTAATTCCTGACACCTAGGAATAACCTTTTGCTACCAACCGACCTTTTTATTTCTCCATCTTTCCTTCTGCATTCATCTTCTTCTTAAACACCCATTTTCTACCAATGGGTTTCCTTCCAACCGACAAATACACCACATCCCAAGCCTCATTTTTGTGCAAAGATACCATTTCATCAACCATGGCCTCTTTCTAGAGTTTTCCATCCTCTAAATCTACTGCTTCCCTTACAGTTCTGGGATCATTATCAGTAATAGATAAAACAAAATTCGAACATAAAGCAAATGGACTATACCTTTCTGTCTGCCTTCTTTCTCGAACTTATCTTTTCACAAATGGGTTTTGTGGCTCTTCCTCTTCTAATTCCTCCTCTACTGTAGAGTCTGATTCTTCTTCCTTTAGCTCAAACTACTTCTTAGATTCCTTTGGTAGGACTTCATGTTTAATAACATCTTTCACCTCTCTAAACACCACATCTCGACTGTAAACAACCTTCTTTGTTTCTGGGTTCCAAAGCTTATAACCTTTTAAACCATCCTTATACCCAATAAAAATGCACCTTTTAGATTTACTATCCAACTTTGTTATTTTCTCCTTTGGAACATGTACATATGCATCACATCCAAATACCTTCAGATGTGAAAGAGAAGGTTTCTTACCTGTCCATACCTCTTGTGGAGTCTTATCCTCCAATGCTGATGAAGGTGATCTATTGACCAACTAACATGCAGTCTCCACCACCTCTGCCCACAATTCCTGTCCTAACCCGACACCACTGAGCATGCTTCTTGCCTTTTCCATCAACGTCCTGTTCATTCTTTCTTTAACTCCATTTTGATGAGGTGTGTATGGAATATTCTTCTTCCATTATATACCACGCTTCTTATAGATATCTTCAAATTCCTTCTTGTAAAACTCTCCATCGTTATCTGTTCTCATCACCTTTCTCTTCTTCTTTGTCTAGTTTGCCACCAGAGCCTTAAATTCTTTAAACTTTTCAAAAAAATTAGATTTCTTCCTAAGGAAATATATCCATGTATTCCTTGAGAAGTCATATATAAATGATACACAGTACATAGACTTATCCAGTGATGGAACCAACACAGGTCCAAACACATCATTGTGTACAAGCTCTAATATTTGTTTCCCCCTCTTAGCACCAAAGGGGAAACTCACCCCATTCTGCTTCCTAGTTACACAATTTTCACAAAAATCAGACATACCTTCTACCATACCACTACCATAAAGTATTCAAAGGCCCTTCTCTCCAATATGTCCAAGCCTTTAATGCCATAGCATGGTCTTTTCTCTAGAGACCACTAGATTTTCTGCTCCACTTTTAGGAACCACAAAACTGTTGCACCCATTAATAACATTGCTACCCTGAAGCTTGTACAGAGTTCCAATACAAACTCCTTGCGTCAATAACAGTGCTTCTCGAACTATCTTGCAGGTATCTTTCTCGAACACTATTTTTACACTTGCATCATCCAGCTTGCTTATAGAAATCAAATTTTTGTGCAATGTAGGAATATGCAGAACACTTGGAAGTGTTTTAATCCTTCCACCTTGAAAATTTAACTTGACTTTTCCACAACGAACGATTCTATTCTTCCTATCATTCCCTAAGAAGACATCACCACCATCATATTTCTCATACTCACAGAACAACTCTCTATGGGGGAGTGAAGTGAAAGGATGCACCTGAGTCAATCAACTATGCCTCATGATCTACATGTGTACTTGAAGAAGAAGCCAAGTACACATCCCCACCTTCATCTGAGGTGGTTTTCACCTCTGCAGAAGGAGCATCATCAGATCCCTTTCCTTTCTCATGAGTTTTAGATTTACAGTCCCTTTTGAAGTGGCCTTCCTTTCTACATTTCCAACACACCTTTACAGGTTTTCCTAGAGATTTAGATCTCCCACTCGAGGAATTATTTTTGTTTCTGTTCTGGGACCATCCTCGTATAGACAAGACATGATTCAGATCTTGGAGGGAGGCCCTCAAGATACAAAAGATTGAAATGGATCTTTGGGGGAAGGCGCCCAAGATTTGAAGAATTGCAATGCTAGAAAGAAATTGATAGAACACAAAGTAAATAAAACCACAAAGAAACTTTTCATTGAAACCGATAATAACTATAAAGGCCTCATTGTGGTGGACAATCTATCATTTTACAAAATGCGACTTGTTACTTATAGTATTTTTTAGTTACAATATCATGGGTCAATTCCATGGGTGAATGAATATCATGGGTGGATGTCACTTACAATACCATGGGTGGATGCCACTTACCATACCATGGGTAAATTCCATGGGTGGATGAATACCATGAGTTGATGCCATTTTCCATTTGGATCATTCCTCACTCCTTAAGAAGCAATGGTCCCCATTGCGTGAAGTTCCCTCGTGCAAAGCCTTTGTTGAATATGAAGAGCCACTCAAGAGAAGGGTTTTTTGTGGTTAATCCATAACCATGATGAACAAAGATCCGAGGATAGAGATACCCTGTAATGCTTGTGACCAAATGTGATACTGATAGTGTGTGGCCTAGCAAATGGACTTCGATGAAGTGTGGATCTGTGGATAACACATAACCATGATGAACGGAGATCCGAGGATAGAGATACCCTGTAATGCTTGTGACCAACTGTGACACTAACAGTGTGTGGCCTAGCAAATGGACTTCGATGAAGTGTGGGTTTGTGGATGACCCATAACCATGACAAACGAAGATCCGAGGATAGAGATACCCTGTAATGCTTGTGACCAACTTTGATGCTAACAATGTGTAGCCTAGGAAATGGACTTCGATGACAAGGATTTTGTGTGGTTGACCCATAACTGTGATGTTGGTTATTGATGAAGTAGTTGTTGGCATTATGATGCATGTGTTGTACTTGATGGCAACCAAATCATAGAAGATCAACTCACTTATATATATCTAGATGAATCTACATAAGAGATATCAGATGTGACAGAATGCATGGGATGCCGGACAACTCAAAGGAATTAGATGACAATTCTCAGTATGACAAGTTAGCTTTGCCATCAAGTCCAAAGGGGGCGATTGTTGGCATTATGATACATATGTTGTACTTGATGGAAACTCACTCATCTCAGATGATAAATTATAGTGCAGAGAAAAGTTCACGCACTTTCATGAACAAAAAAATTTCCTTTCATGTAGAGAAAAGTTCACGCACTTTCATGCAGAGAAAAGTTTCTTTCATACAAAGAAAAGTTCACGCACTTTCATGCAGAGAAAAGTTCCTTTCATGAAGAGAAAAGTTCCTTTCATGCAGAGAAAAGTTCACGCACTTTCATGCAGAGAAAAGTTACGCACTTTCATACAGAGAAAAGTTCACGGAATTTCATGCAGAGAAAAGCACACGCACATGGGAAATCTTATGGTTGGTTCATGGTATTAGTCCGACAGTTTTTTATCCTAGATTTTGGTCCGTGGTATTGCATCCAAAAGAGTTGAACCCAAGTATTGGATCTGTGGTATTGTTTTGTTATGGTTTTGGACCATGGTATTGAGTAAGGCCTAAGACTATAAAAGGAGAAGAAGGTCATTAGGAAAATGGATGAAAAAAGACTTGAATATCTGATGTAGTATGAGATCCAGAATGCAGGATATGGTTTATGATGCATTGCTTGATCTGAGCTAAGGAGGGATCTCACTAGTTGATGGAGAACAAGATCCAAGGATAGATCGGGATCAAATGGTTTGAAATGAATCATATTTATATGGTTTGATCATGGATAGACTAGATCTGAATTATTGATGCATGTTTTATTGTATGCATGTTATGATCTAGGTATGACTGATGTCTGATCTCATTGGTTGATGGAGAACAAGATCTAAGGATAGATTGGGATCAAATGGTTTGAAATGAATCATATTTATATGGTTTGATCATGGATAGACTAGATCTGAATTATTGATGCATGTTTTATTGTATGCATGTTATGATCTGTACGCAGGTTGGCTTTGGCGAAAGCGCTTATATACGCAGGTTTGATTCATTGTAGTAGCGTATACATAATGAAGTATGATGTTTGAAGTTGCAGTTGGGTTTGATTGTTATTGCAGAGTTCTGTAGTCTACTCTATGTTCTGGTGACTGTGTTGTTGAAAAGGTTTTAATGTTTTAATGATTCAAAAATTGATGATGCTAGTATTGATTGTTTTGTGCTTCATGGGTCCAGTATGAAAATTGGATGAAACGTGGCCTTCAGATTATAGCGTTGTGCTTCATGAGTATCTAATCTGAAAATGTATGAAATGTGGTACCTGGAGGAAGAAAGAGAAGGTTGTTGCCTTATGTAGGTCGACACCTACGTACTAGTACATCAACTAGTACAAGAGCTAAGGGGGTGGTAGCTCCCTTCCAGTAGCAGCTGGAGAACGAGTAAAGGTTGGAGCATTTCAGTAGGCCATCACCTACGTACTAGTAAGTGGATCAGCTAGTACAAGAGCTAAGGGGGTTGTAGCTCCCTTCCAGGAGAGTCTGGAGAATGAGAGAAGGTTGTAGCCTTCTGCAGGTAGAAGCCTGCGTACTAGTATAAGACTGCACTAGTACAGAACTATTGTAAAAGAAGTTTCTTATTAAAAGAAGATAGAGACGACTTGCAGCAGGTGGTTTTCACCCACATTGGGTTTCCACCTTATATCATGGTGTTCATGTGTGCTTCTTGTGTGTGATGATCTAGTCAGTTTTACTGCACCTGCTTACTATACATATGGTTAAAGAAGTTCTGATGCATTAACTAGAGATCAACATTTAATGGATTAATTGAATCATAAGTATTCTGGATATACGCTAGTTGCATTAGACACAGTTGCGTTGAAGTAGCGTATATGTATCTAAGTATGGAAACGAAAAAGTTTTATTGATTTGATAATAATGATTCACCCCCCCCTCTCAGTATTATTTCCAACAATTGGTATCAGAGCAGGTCCTTTTGGTAGAAGCTTGATCGCTTGAAGGAGATCCATGGAACTATGGCAAAGAAGCTTAAGAATAAAGCACCTAAGAAGAATAAGACATCTCAGAAGAACTATGACAATGGGCGTATGGATTGGGGAATATGTGGAAGAAGCACATCAAGTTCAGAATCACTTCCGAATGAAGATGAACAAGATCTATCAGGTATGAATTTTTTATCCTCTGGTGATACATCTATTTATCCTCTTAAAGATGATGAAAGTGATAACGAAACAACAGAATTTGCGCTTATGGGTGAACAAGAAAGATATCAAATAGAGGCAAAATTTAAAAGGCTTACAGACAAAATTAGAGATCAACAAGATCTGTTGAAAAAGAAGGAATGTGCCTTCAAAGAAGAATCTACCAAACTAAAAGCTCAACTAGAGGAGGGAAATAAGGTAAGGAAGTTATTCAAGGACAAATGTCAAAAGTTGCAGGATGAAGTGACATCATTAAGGAATGAATTCAATGAAAGGAGCACAATCATCAAGAAACTTAGAGATCGATCTAGTTATTATGAAAGGCTCGAAGCTACAATCCGCTCGCTAAAGGAAGATCTTGAAGAATCAAAGAAGCAGAATAAAGGACTACTCCAAGCTATTGAAAAACAAGAGAATGAAGTTCTTGAATTAAGACATCAGTTGGAAGAAGGAAGGAAAGCTGAGGAGAACATAAAGAAGCAGTATCGTGAAAAGGAAGAGCATCTTCAGATTGAGGTAAATATCCTAAATAATAAATTAGAATAAAAAAAATAAGCTCTTACGATTTCAAGACATTACTAAAATTTTGGATGATATTCTTAGTAGTCAAAGGTCTCCTGCTATCAAAACTGGTCTTGGTTTTTATGAATCTGCTGAAGATGAATCTAGCTCACAAGGAAAGACAAGGAACTCTAATGAGAAATCTGAAATGCTCAACAAAGAGATGAGAGGAAAACCCCATCAACATCCAAGGAAAGAAATACTTCAAAGAAAATCTTTTACTCCTCCCGATGAATAATGTTGAATTGTTATGATTGTCATATCTTGGACATGTTGCAGCTAGATGTAGAAGAAGAATGGTTCAAGATCATCACACAGAAAGATCATCACATTACTTTCAGGGATACTGTTTTTCTTGCAATATGTTTGGTCACAAAGCTGTTGATTGCTACAGAAGGAATATGAAACATGTAAGGTGTTATGCATGTAACAAGCTTGGACATATAGCAAGGAATGCAATAATAAAGTACGGGCACCATACCAAAAGGATAAAACTTCATCACGCTTGAAGATATGGAAGAAGAAAGAAGTATAGTCAGAAAGATGTGGCACATCACAATATACTCAGACACAACACAACACAGACATAAAAAACTCAGGGGGAGTTAAAAATATAAAACTGCAGTGTTTTGAATCTCATACGCAAGTTCCATAAATAGAAGTCACGTATATACGCGAGTTGGCCACTGTGCAGTCCCGTATATGTCAGTCTGAGGAAAAGCAGTAGGATAGGGCTCAGGAAAAAGGGTCTGATAGGATGCAGTCCATTTGCTCTGTTTAAAAATGGTTACAATCTGCTGATGATGAGGAAATGTCTTGATACTTGTATGATGTTTAGAAGTGTTTTTGATCCTAACTTGATGATGATAATGCCTTGATACTTCCTGCTGATATATGCATGATCAGATCTGATAGTAAACAAGATGGCACAGGTTTAGGGGGAGAAGATAATCTTCTAATGTTGCATTGTTGGCATTATGGTTAGTAGTCCTTGGTGATGATGCTTATATGGCTAAGTGATATATCTTGCTATGGTTATGATTTGTCCATGACAAAATATCATATGTTTCTTGGGGTTACATAGTTGATGTTCAGATCATATTTATTCTCTGATAATGCATATATGGTGCTTACATGGTGATCTTCATAAGGATAAGGAGAAGTACAAAGCTTGTATACACATCTTCATTACTTGATGATGAGTTTATCATATGCTGCTGTCGCCATATGCATAAAGATCATATAATATAGTTGATGCAAGTCTCCTATAGTTCTTGGCTCTCATGTGGATGAGGATTGTTGTGGTTGATGATATTGAGCTAAAGATACATAGTACTCAAAATTGCATTGTTGGAGACATGATGATGATAAAATGACATATTGATACTTACATATATTGATTGATACAAATGTCCCCGAATGATGATACATGGATGATATATAAGATCATGCAGATCTTGATGTTGATGAGATGGCTATGATGTCTTTCAAGAGGATGAGTTGATATCTATATGCAGACATACCTTGCTACAAGACATTTACAGGTTGCTGATCTGGAAATGGTTGTACGCGAATTTTATGAAGAACATCCGCGTATATACGCAGGTTTATGTGGATCTAGTCGCGTATATGGTGTTTTTGAAGGAAATCAGTGGGCACAGACTCTGGTTGAAAGAAGTCTGATATGGGTCTGACAGAGACCATCTGAAACAAGTTTAGGGGGAGCAGACAAACTTCTGATAATGCATTGTTGGCGTTATCTTAGAAGCTTTTGGTTCAAGTACTCAATTGTTGTTGATTTCAAGTAGAACAAATGCAGAGGGAGAACAGAAGGAGAACATGGTTGCTAATCTGAATAGTGATTGACAGATGCTGCTGATATTAGTTAATGATAACTTTCATAGTCTTGCTCTAGATATTTCGTCTCTATGTCATATATGTCTTTTGTTATCAAGGTCATGTAACGGTCTATTTTGGTTTCCCCACTATGCCTAGGATGAATGATGTAATGTACTTGTTTATCATGAGTAAACTTCTAGTGTAAGCCCACTTGGATGGGTGGATGAGTCAATATTTTTATATCCTCACTTGGTTGAGAGATGGATGTATGTATGAGTCTTTGGTGATAGGAAGGTCATTTAAGATAGAGTCATGTTCTTCTTGTAGAACATCATTTTGCAGATCTTGCCTACAGTCAGGGGGAGCATGAACAACACACTTCAGCAATGTAGAGACTCAACATATACTCAGGGGGAGCATGGACAGATTGGTACACCTTGGCATATACAAAGGGGGAGCTCATTCAGAAATTTCCACAGGCACTGAGGGGGATTATGGACAACAAAGGAAGAGAATATCTTGGTCCACCCTTTGCCCTTGATGTCAAAGGGGGAGAATGATTTGGTATTGTTGCCATCAAGTCCAAAGGGGGAGATTGTTGGCATTATGATGCATGTTTTGTACTTGATGGAAACCAACTTGTAGAAGATCAACTCACTTATATATATCTAGATGAATCTACGGAAGAGATATTAGATGTGAAAAAATGCATGGGATGCCAGACAACTCAAAGGAATCAGATGACAGTTCTCAGTATGACAAGTTAGCTTTGCCATCAAGTCTAAAGGGGGAGATTGTTGGGATTATGATACATATGTTGTACTTGATGGAAACTCACTCATCTTAGATGATAAATTATAGTGTAGAGAAAAGTTCCTTTCATACAGAGAAAAGTTCACGCACTTTCATGCAGAGAAAAGTTCCTTTCATGTAGGGAAAAGTTCCTTTCAAGCAGAGAAAAGTTCACACACTTTCATGCAGAGAAAAGTTCCTTTCATGTAGAGAAAAGTTCACGCACTTTCATATAGAGAAAAGTTCACGCACTTTCATGTAGAGAAAAGCGCATGCACATGGGAAATCTTATGGTTGGTTCATGGTATTAGTCCGACAGTTTTTTATCCTAGATTTTGGTCTGTGGTATTGCATCCAAAAGAGTTGAACCCAATTATTGGGTCTGTGGTATTGTTTTGTTATGGTTTTGGACCATGGTATTGAGTAAGGCCTAAGACTATAAAAGGAGAAGAATATCATTAGGCAAATGGATGAAAAAATACTTGAATATCTGATGTAGTATGAGATCCAATATGCGGGATATGGGTTATGATGCATTGTTTGATCTGAGCTAAGGAGGGATCTCACCAGTTGATGGAGAACAAGATCTAAGGATAGATCGGGATCAAATGGTTTGAAATGAATCATTTTTATATGGTTTGATCATGGATAGACTAGAT
>APFE031071026.1:3842-25003 GCA_000404065.3 Pinus taeda
AATAAAATATAAATAATGAATTTTATATTAGTAAATAAATTTATAGTTTCGAAAATGAATGTATTCACCAATATTTCTCAATATTTTCAGGCAATGTAAACATTAATACAATTTTCATGATAAGATTTAGGTGGGGCATTACATACACCCCTCCTTCAGAAAACTTTGTCCCAAATTTAGAATGAATAGATACAAGGAGTTCGAAAGCATAGCAACCCAAAGAGAGTTATAGCAGTAAGATTTGATAAAAAAAACAATGACATTACTTCCCATCAAGAGCCTCCAACTGATCTATATCCTCCTACCCATCCTGACCTACTTCTGTTCCCACCCTATCCATGCTCTACTACTTTATTAGTGGAAATGGCCATATTAACCACTGATAAAACTGACATGGTGGAAACGTCAATTATATCAACCTAAATTCCCCAACAGGTAACTGGCAATCATCATCAGACATCTAGAGGAACGTGTCCACCACTACCCTCCCACGATTCTAGGTTTTGGAGGATACACGGTGGGAAATGCCTCCACCCCTCCTTAATAATTAGGGTCAACACCCTAACATGGACCACACTATAGAGCTAGTTGGACTTGTCATCAAATAATCTAGTCAGATAGTCTCACCACCTGTCATTTGCATTTTACTTATGTCATATGAGTGCATATCAAGTAGATACCAAATATAATAGAATAATGTACATTATACGTTCCTCATGAGATATCTCGACTTTCCCTCAATGGAAGAGTAGATCTCGACTATCATATAGTTCTTTCCCCCTGTGGGTTAGCTCTCATTCATGCATTTATATAACAACAAGATATATAATCCTCATGTTATTAATTCTAGTACCCACATGTCAATCTTGCAGTTCATACTGGAAATAAATCATAAATTTACTAAGTCATCCATTTAAACAAATCATATCCACTTGAGCCATATATGAAACAAAATAATTCTAATAAGTCACGCACTAGATAATTCACCACTAAGTGAGTCATACATTTAGGCCATACATCAACCATTTCCATCATCAATATCAATTCTATCAATTGATTTATATAAGTAGTTTCACGTGTCCAACCAAATGCATCAATATTACATAATGTTCATAAAAAAAATAACATGGGACTGCAAAATAGAGCCTTAACATGGGTAGCTATCTAAGTCAAAATGGGCATCACAGATGCTCAAGTGACAACCTTTTGAAACTCATTGATAACAATTAGAGTTGAAATAAATTCAACTATTCACCATGGAAAATAGCATTTGAACCTGGATATGTTATAAGGTGGTACCAAAACCAAAATATTGGCAAGCAATGAATTAGTGCACTATCAATTCCACTAAAAAGCGCTAGTATAAATTTCATGCATGTAATTTCTTTAATACCTTAGTGAATATAAAAGTCCCAATCTTCCAATTTGCTGTTTTTCATCTTCCAAACCAATTAGTTAATCTTGAAAACAAAAGACTCAAAACTTCGAAAACTGTTTCCACCATGATTTTCATACTTTCTTATTTTTTTTTTAAATTGAGAGAAATGTCCTCCAAATGTTAAAGGTTCAAATTTATTCTATATTTAATCATTGTTTACTATTACTAAAACAACTTCATGATATATATTGTAGCTCACAATATGACCAGACAAATGAGAAATAAATAAACAAATGGAATAATTGCATTTGCCCTGCTGCTATTAGTTTTTCCCCTCTAAATGGCACCACATTTCTAAAGATGCCTACTCCTTTCACAAGTGGCCAGTGACCACAAAAGTTGTGAAGAAATTTGAGGGTCCTTTTACCCAAAACTAGAGACATATTATATTTTTTTACGACATTTTTATTCAACAATAGAATAAGGGTAACAAGTGTATTCTAATATTTTCACTGGTATTTTATTGACTAAATAAGTTTTCATTCTAAAATCCCAAATTCTCTACGAATTGATCTTCTCATTTAATTTAAGATTATTAAAAATAACTATCACAATAATCCTTACACAAGTCTATGGTATTCAATCTATGTTTCTACTAGAAAATTCCACCACCCATAGAATAATCATTAACGTGACATATAGGATATTTCAACACATCCTAATCTGAATTCCCATGTTTCATAGAGTATGCAATGAGACTAGAAAAGTCATGCAAAGGTTCAATTTACCAATCATGTATGTTTACCTGACTAGATTTCTCTCGCCTTGGCACAACCTCAAATTATTGTGATAAATACAAGAAATAATATTGACACTTTGGGTTTAGGTAATGTTATCCCAATAATGGTGATAATATCGCAATAAGTATACCTAGTCTTAAGGCTTGGAAGGGAGAGAAATTTTGGCTATATATTTGTCTTCATGTCAAAATG
Source organism: Pinus taeda (assembly GCA_000404065.3). NCBI lineage: Eukaryota > Viridiplantae > Streptophyta > Pinopsida > Pinales > Pinaceae > Pinus > Pinus taeda. The sequence continues at coordinate 6,213 of APFE031071026.1, forward strand.
AATTTTTAAATATGTGCAAGGTAGTCTTAGTATCATTGTGTTGATGACCTTGATGAATTTGTATAAGCACAATGGAGAAAACCTTTCTCTAGGATGTCATCATGATATTGTGGGCTTTAAAAGTTTCCAAACAAAGTTGTGTTATATTTTCCATCTATCTGCGCAGGGAATCAAAGCACCACTACTAAGGATCACATCCAAATCACACTCAATCCAATGCAGTTGTAGGGGAAATCTCTTACTTTAAGCATTACTGTTATGGACTAACACTAACAATAGAGTTGATGCTTGGAGCTCAGAAAACATCTTAGGATAGAGGATGAGATGTTTCTTTATGCTGGAAAACATTCATACCATGATGGCCTACATGTGAAGTAAAATAAAATACATTCGAAATGAAAAGGGGCTTGGAGAAAATTGATTCCCTTACCTGTGTAACTGAAGAAGCAATGCCTCTTGAGTATGGTACTTGTCAATTTATTTTTCTAAATTAGTTGAACATGGTATTTGCTAATCAGATTTCTATGTTAATGGCACAAGATAGTGTAGAAGCTACCAAATTATTTTTGCTAGATTCTAATATTTGTGATTGTTTTGTAATTACCAAAAGAGGGTTTCGAACAAAAAGGGGGCTCGTTGCTATGTTGGTTTTCTTGCTGCCATTTTTTTTTTAATTACTTCATGGGAGAATAATCAATAGAGGAGAGGGAAGCTTAGAAAAAGGAAAGCCAAGAAGGAGAACTTTAATGGTGTAAGAAGGGAAATGCTAATAGCATTCTTGGTGATCATTACAAGAGTTAAGGGCTCTTCTTGCTAATGCATTAAAAGGATGAGAATAATTAAGTATATGGAGGGTGCTATGGAATTTCTCTGTTATTTTTGTGAGAACATAGTCATCATGGTAGGCATGCAATCTGCAACAAAGCCTCTACATTTCTGGGAGAAATTATCAAAACTCCTTTAGGCTAGAGATAGAGAGAGAAAAGAAAAAAAATAGAAATGCTTGTTGAAAATGTCAGTCTTTGTGAAATTATAATCATACATAAGGAAGAGAAAAATTCATAGTAGAAGGGAGCATTACCAAAATCTACATTAAAATTATTTCTATCCAAGACAATAGCAGATTCTGTTTTTAACCAAAGCTCTAGTATAATGTGTCTTTTTCCTAATAGGTATCAGAAGCATGTTGAGAGCATTGTCAACTATAGCAGAGTAATTGATTATTGGCAAATGCTATAGTGAGTCAGAATAATGATGCCAATTGAATCCTAAAATTGTAGCAAAACATGAATATTTCTATGAAGTCGAAATATCTAGTTGAAGTTGGCAAGCCAACAAGAGCTAGGGTCATGTCTATTCATTTTATATATTCCTATGCTTTGTCAAACAAGATTATAATCCATGGTTCTCTAGTCCATTATCATTATCAATGTCTGTAAGGGAATAATACTTTATGTAAAGCTTAACAACCCTCAAATACTGAAATATGCTCGCTTATTTCCATCTCCATTGGAAACTTACCATAAGAATATATATCATCAAAGGAAACAACTTCACAACCAATGTGCTTGCAATATCTTTATAGCCCTAATCAAAAGCATTTTGTAAAGCAAGAAAATGGCTAGAGGAGAGCATATTCGTATGCCTTATGTATTTCTAAAATGAATATCAAAGAGTGTATAGGTGAAAGTTTTTGAAGTTTCTGAAAACTTTCCTTGAGATGATAAAATAAGACATTGAACAAGTACAACCTCTAATGAATAGTGAAGATGCGAACCACATATCGATGGCATTTTTAGTTTCAAAAATAGCCAAGTGGATTTTGTCTTTTTATTCATCATAGCATTCTTGTCTTATTCATTTTACATTCAGCTCCATAAAGGGTATGGTAGTCACCAGGGAAGACATTTTTATTTTTATTTTTTTCAACCTCCCAATCTCCATCAATCTGATGAAAAATAACTGTAGTAGAAGGAATAACATAGTTTTAACACCAACAAACACAAATATAGACAAAATTGTGCTACTAAACGGAAGAATGCCTGCTTGATTAAGAAATGCAAGATATCCTTTATCTTGTCAAGTGTCAACATATCTAACACAGAGTAACAAAATATTAAACAGATATCAAAATTAGACACTAGAATATATAGAATACACTTGTGGTAAGTAAATGTTGCAAAGCGCAATGGTTCTTTCAGTTAATGATAGGATGATCAACATGATCGGAAATTTCCTATAAAGTGGTTCATAAAAGTCTTGAAAATATTAGCCCTAAAGCATTGGTAATTCCATGAAAAAAAGACTGAAGGAAACTAGATGGTAGCGACTCTGATAAGAAGAAACCACTTTTCATTGGCATGGAACTGAATGTCAACCCTATATTGAGATGGAAGTATGGTTTATTGACAACTTGAATGGTTTCCCCCCTTTTTCGTGAATCCAACCTAATTCACAGCTTGAAGCATTGAACACACCCAGTGAAATATGGGGATTGATTTACTGCAATTGAGCACACACAACTAAAATCACAGTTGGATGCATTAAGCATAGCAAACAAGACATAGGGATAGAAATGAAACATAACCTCAGATTTAAGTGCAGCGTATGCACATTAAAATATACAAGGTGAAATTGTGGCTACCCCAATTCATATTCTAGCAAAATAAACATAGGCAACAAAATATAAACATTGAGACAAAGGCTGGAACAATCCACATGTATATTAAAATATTGAAACTAAGGTCCACTTAAACATGATATCTGGCTTGTATATCATTGTTCCTACCATATATAGCTACCCGTGTATTTTCAATAAGACTTTCCATGTTAAACACTCTTCTAATTATGTGATTATGAACCTGCTTAAGTTGAACCTTCACCCATCTTAGATTTTAAGATAGGCAATGCGACACAGAACTTTCAATAAACACACCATGAGTAAATAGCATCACCTTTACAGGCTTGATGGTAACTGTAGTTTGTATGTTTGGGTGACCATCTAGAACCCATGAAATATATGAAACATATTATTCCTACACCTTTTAACCTTATAGACACTTGAGTAATAATGCAGAGGAGCATGAAGACAGGGCATAATATCTATTATTTAATGCGGTCGAGCAAATACTCATATTGTTAAACATGTATCACAACAATGCAATGACATATAGGGCAGGAGTATTACTTATCTTTTAATCTTGGATCTAGAAACTGAGATGGGGACTCTATTTTTTTCACACAACTGTAGACAAATTACAGCCGAATTCACTTGCAATTGTCACCCTTGAACCAGATTCCAGAGCATGAGAGGGGGGCTCAATTTTGGGATTCAGAAGAAAATCTTCTCCACCTTCAACTAAATCTCTAGACTAAAACTACTCCTGCTCACTTCCAGTGTTAGAAGTTTCAAAACCATTTATGTACTTTGTCTCACAAGTCTCTTTATGTTCAATTCTAATACAACAACTCTTCAACTCACCCACATCATTGGCAGGTGAAATCACTGACCAAAGTTCACCTTTGAGCATGTTGTTCCTCTTTTTCCAATTAAAACATAATATGTGAATAAATTCCTTAGCGATTGGAACTCTTAAATCGAAGGGTATAGTATATGCTTCCTTTCTAAACACCATAATTCAGGATTCTACCCTTATAGAAGATAAAGCCTATTTCCCCTTACCTGTCGAGATATTGTTGCCTCCCCAATTTACCATGCCTCCCCTTCCCTCTTGTCAATTTCGCCCAAATCCTGTGATTCAACCCACATTACTCTATCTGTCTGCCTATTCCTTGCTTTTTTTGTAGGTTTTGCCTTGTCATCATTAGTTTTCCTGCTAATCTTGCAAGCTAATCACTAATGTGCCACTTCTTCTCCTATCATGGCTTGCCACCGGTCAGCCTCCATGGTTTCCACCAAGCTAATCAATTTTAGTTTTCCTAACCCATGAATGACTGTAGGATAGATCTATTGTTTAGTTACCAGTATGTTGTAAGGATTTATCTTCTGAATAGAAAATACATATCTGAGTCACACTAGATATGATAATCATCTATTTTTGAACAATGAAAGCAAGTTAGATTTGATAGCAGAAAGGAAACATGGCACTAACCATTACAAATGAATAAAATAGATGCCCGAATAAAACTATAGTAAGGTCTAGAAGGCAGATTTATTAGAACAATATTGAAGTTTCTTTCGACTAGATGCTGGTGAGATCTGATTAAGGGTCACTACAAACTGGTGGATAGCTTAACTTATACTCAATTAAAGTTTTTATTTTTGCGCTAACTCTCTTTAATGATTCTGTCAAAAAAATTAACACTCACTGAATTTCATTAATATACTTTGTCTACCTTCTTTGCTTAAAATACATGGTGACCAACTTCTAAACAAGGAAATTTCGAGGGTTTAGTGGAAGTTAAGTTACAACATAATTTTTATCTCCTCAGTTAAAATGACAAGGGAATGTGAGATGACCCTAAATTGAATTTCTTGTAGTATCATCCATCTTCTTACTTTGGCCAAAGATATTTTACATTCTGCGATCCTACAATCATCAAATATGATAAGTGGACATAAATCTATACAACTTCCTTGATGCAAGTCCCAAGTTTTATAGAAGTTGTGAGACGAATCAAAGTTCAGTTTAGTCAAATTCACTAGTGAATTAGCAGAGTATTAATCCATCCACCAAGGTACGTTGCGGTCCGCTCCACTCAAATGGGATGAGTTTCAAAGGGATGAGGCTTGGTGCAAATGCAAGGCAATAATGTTGTACTACTAGACAATTACTCCTTAGACATGGCAAATAACGTAAAAGAGGTCTGATCTATGTGGAGCATTCCCTGAGGCCCGAGGGTATGTTTCTCAAGCTTTTAAGAAAATTATATATATCCTTTAACAAAATCTCCTAAAATACTAGAGTGCAGATGTATGTTTGAAACAATAAGAAACTCAGCTCGGCCCAATCTGTATATGAGGGAATATTGTCCCCAATACAATTAGCAAGAAAAACATAATAAGAGGATAGGGAATAGCTATGCTACCCATGGTTTCTAACACCGAAGAGACAATAGTGAAGTCCTAATTTCCTAGCTATATAAGAGCACCATTTCCTGGAGATACCTTTTGGGTCTCTGAATCAAACCATCCTCTTTCGGTCTTCAAGACAAACTTGTAGCAGGAATTGGGTATACAACTGTGATTACACCATGAAAACAGGGACCTATAAACAATAGTCCCAAGCATGACACATTGTAATTCAACTTGGAATAAACCAGCTTCCTATGTGGGCATTTCTTCATCCACCTACACTTGAACCCCATTCGTAAACGTAAGACCTCTTCCTCCAGCCTTTGCCCAAAATTTTGACTCACATTATACTCTGTATCTCCAATGTAAACTCCAGCATGTTGTCTTGCTAATGCCATGAGCCTCGCTCCTTCGCGGATTTGATGTGCCATTTTTGTTGTATCTGTATCTTTATCCGTTTCACAATCTTCATGGTGATAGATATTACTGATTGCATTATTGTGGAGAAGTAGTTGATAGCTGGTCATTAAATTGTTGATGTCATGATTAACATGAATACGGTGGGCAGTATAATTAAAGGATCCTGGATGTTTGCGTTGGCAATGGAGAGCAAGTAGTCTCAGAGCAACTTGTAAATCACAAGTAACCCCAAGGGCTGGAATGGTTTTGGTACCTTACCAGGTATTGGGAACGAAGCCTTCTTGTTTTATAAGGCTAAGAAGGTGGCATTCTCCGCTTTCTATGTGGCTTTTAAAATTTGTAACCCTGCAATATTGTGTGCAGTAAATTACAGAGCCTACACATTGGCCTTCGCATGGATGAACATGGTGCGGATACTGAGGATTTGAATTATGGAGAGAAAATTGTAAAGGACATTTCTGATACAGATCCTCCTAGTTCTGTAAGTTCAAAACAACCATTAACTCCACATTTGGCCGAGTTTAATGTTGAATATGAAAGTTCAAAGGAAAACGACTCTGATGAAGACTGGCGTAAAAATGTGAAGGATGTGGATTACACCAACGATAATGAGAGTGAAGAAAACAAGAGCCATGAAGAAGAATTGCTGGAAAGAAAACACAAGATAAGACTAGGAACTACCCAGAAGGGAAAATCTGGCAAAAAAAAAAAATGTTTCTGAAGAAAATGGGTCGCACCTCCCTTAGTAATCAATTAAATTTAGAAATCCCTGGCAACAAAATGAAAGTGGAAGTGGAACCCATTGTTCTCATGTCCTATAAGCCTCTTGGCTCAATGCAGTTGAATGCAAATGGTAGGAAATCTTGGAAGCAGGACATGACAACAATATTTGTGAAAAGCTAAAGTCTGTGACAGACTTGGTAAGTGGTAGTGGGATACCAATCTCTCTAAGTGGAGAAGTTGTAGAGCACTTTGGCTGTCATTCCATGCTATTTCGAGGTTAAAATTATAAGATTTCTGGTGTCGTCATCCAATACGAAGAGGGGGCAAAGCCAAGTATCAAACATTGCAATTTTTTGATATTTAAGATTGACGCACAACCATCCTACCTACCATCATAAATTCTGTAAAAACCGCTTCTAAAATCCCTCTGAGGAGCAAGATACCTATCCCGATCGTTCACATACAGCTTGCCCCACGACCATACCATCCCATGGTATTGTATATGAAATCGGTGGCAGAGTCTAAGTGGTTTAAGGAGATAAACTTGAAATCTGTTGGTAGAGTAGACTTAACACACATCATAAGGAACATGATGATTTGGATTAATGTCTCAAGGCCTCTGCTATTTAAATGAAATCTTAGGCTCTGGGTAGCTACAAAACTAGTTTCTATTGCTTTTCATGGCAATAAGGAGGGTATTTTTTTATTTTTTTTAAACAATTTGTTATATGAATATATTTTAAGATTATAAGTCCTTATGAGGGTTACAAGTTCCTTATAACGGAATTTGGGGTTTAGTGGGCTTTAGTTGCAGATTTTGAACCATGCTTTGATACCACGTGTAAGGCCCTATCCTAGGGTCTTCTAATAGATCTATTACCTTTGGAATTTAAATGCAATAAGAGGCAATAATGTACTTTCTTACCAGACTTTTAAACAATGAAAAGTTTACCATTTATACTCTAATCCCTATAACTTATAGTGAACATTTCATTTCAATAATTTACTTGAATAATCTATGCATAGAGAAATACCTGTACCCATGGCTGATGGAGATTCCCTTGAGCTGCTACTCTTGCTGAAACGCTCCTCTTGACTAACCCAACTGGATTTACCTCCCAGCCAACTAGGAAATAATTCCTAGCCCAAGAAACCTCCACAGGTTCCCTAGCCCTTCGAGCCCAAGTCCAACTAGATCTAGTGTGTCCAAAATGAATAATATACACCAAGATGAATAATATTTTCCTCCTCTCAACTAACCCAATAAACCTCCACAGGTTCCTTAGGTCTCCAAAAATCACAACAATCCTAAAATCAAAGGCAACCCCAAAATCAAAGCAAGACCCCTACACATGCCCCTTTTCTCCCTTCCTCCCCTTTTATGCCCTCCCTCTCTTCTCCACCTTAACCACCACTCATTAATGTCATTAACTTCTCCTCCATCCTTATAGTTGACTTCTCTTCTCCCAAGTGAATGTGGGAGTACATTTGGAAATGTGATATGAATATAAAACTGGAAAATTAATGCAAAGACCAATGTCTCTCCCTATTAAAATTGAGAGTACATTTGGGATGTGATATATATTATAGGGCGCTTCTTATATAGTCAATTTAAAATAATGGAAGGAGACCATATCCTACCTGAGATTCAATTTGAGAAGGCAAGTTGGTAATTTGAATAAATAGAAATAATGAATTTTATATTAGTAAATAAATTTATAGCTTCCAAAATGAAAGTATTCACTAATATTTCTCAATATTTTCAAGTAATGTAAATGTTAATAAAATTTGCATGATAATATTTAAGTGGGGCATTACATTATGGACCACACCAACACCATCTGCTACCTCCCTCTCCCTATTTCCCTATCAATTTTACCCCATATATCTCCTACCATTCAATTGCCCCCCCATACCCTCTTCCCGCCTATTCCTTTGTCCCTTCCCTCACTTTCCCTACATCTGCACACCTTATCTCTAAGATACTAATAGAAAATTTCTCCCCTCATTTCCCATCTCCCTCTCCCCTACCTTCCTCCATCATTCCCATTTTTCTCTTACCCTTTTTATCCTCCATTGTGTCCAACTCTTAGGCTCACCATCCCCACACATTCTCTACCTCTACCTTTTCTCCCTTTCTTCCTACTCTTCACTCACTCCCATTGTCTCTCTTACCCCATACCAAGCCCCTTACATGTGCCCTCAGTTATCACCCTCCCCCCTCCTCAACCTAGACATTTCCTCTCCTTCTCTCTCTTTCCTTCCTTCCCAACCTCATTCCCTCCTCCATATCCCTCCCATTTACCCCACCTAGCACCTCCCTCATCCCTCCCTCCCTCTGCCTTTCTCCCCCCTTCCCCTCCTCTTTTCCCTTTCCCCTCCTCTCCTCCATGTTTATCCATCCCATTTTCTTTCTCTCCCCTAATCCCACTTAAGTCACCTCCCTCCTTCCCCGATAATCTTCTCATACACTTCCCCCTGCCTCTCCCCCTAGCTAAACACCAACACTAATTTTCACCTCTCCCTCTTGCTCTCTTCCTCCCTCATTCCTTCTCTCCTCCTCTATCTCGCTTCCTCCCTAATATCTCCCTTGTTTCACGACTCCCTTTTTTCTTCTTGCTCCCCATTCCCTCTCTTCCACCCAACAACCTCCCTATACCACACTCCCACCTACTTCATCTAAGCCCTTTCTCTAACATTCTCCATCCCTCACTCCTACTAACTTGAAATCTTATACCTCTTCTCCTCTCCCTCCCCCTTATCTCCCCCCCTTCTATCATCCCTCCCCTTTGCTCTTACCCTCAACATCCCCACACACTCTCCCCCTCAACCTTCATTCCATCGCTTCCTACTCTTGGATCCCTCCAACTCTGTTACCTCCCCCCCCTCCACATACCACCCCCCATACCTCCCACTTCGCTCCTCTCCCTCTCCCCATCACCAACCAACACACACCCTCTCCCTATCCCTCTTCCCCTCCCTCTCACCATCCTTTCCTCCTTTTATCCATCCCACTCCATTCTTACCCTGCTAGTCTTTCCCTACCTCCAGTACCCCACACACTCTCTTAATCTATCTCTCTTTTCCCTTACAACCCACCTCCCTTTCCTCTTTCCAATTTACCTCCTACCCTATCCCTCCATTGTTTCATTACCCTCCTCCCTCACCTTTTCTCCCTTCTCCAAACCCTTTCCCTCCTTTCTCCTCTCCTCGTCTTCTGTTCTCTCCCCTTATCTTGAATAAGCAACCTACCCCCCTCCCCTATACTCTCCCCGTACACTCCCCCATACCTCCCTCCTTTCTCTCCACCTCACTACCCCAACACTCATCATTTCCTGTACCTTTCTTTCTCTCTTTCCCTATCCCTATACCTACCCCTTCTCTCTTTGCTTCCATACCTCTCTATTTTCTCCCTTCTCTCTCCCCCTTCTATCATCCCTCCCATTTTCTCTTACCCTCAACATCCTCACATTCTCTCCCTGTCAACTTTCATTCCATCACTTCCTACTCTTCCATCCCTCCAACTTTGTTACCTCTTGTTACACAATATTTTGTCACGCCTCCTGCACTTCCATGTGACATACCTTGAAGTGCCTGAAACATGATCATTATACAATATACTCATCCATGTATATAGATCATATCCCTCCTTTAATTTTGCCTGGAAAATATCTCGAGCTTTCCCTGAAGAAATGGCTCTTAAAACCCTAAAATGATAGTCATCACCCTTATGAAGCTCAAAACCACGATGATCACCTGTTGTACCTTACTATGCCAGCAACTGCATCACCCTTTTCTCTCTCATACTCACAATGGTCTCACAAAGGAAGTTTTCCCAAAGAGGATGAGAAGCTTCTAGAGCAGCGAGATGGAAGTGGTTTCACATAGATGAGGTCGGATCCTCCTAATTTGACCCCTTGGTCTCATCCCTATGAGTTACCTCCATGAGATGTGGGCCTAATCCTATCTTTGGAGGAGGCCTTACTCCCTCTCCCAACCTATAAATTCCCCCTCTACCATTCTCAAATGGTTGATCTATGTCCGTTTGCACCCCTATACTTAGCTTGTGCTTAGAGGCTATTCACTAGAATTGGAGAAGGAGTGTTGGAGAGTTTCCTCGCTTGGACTTGGATTACCACTCAAGGCGAGCCTTTCAAAATCAAGGCTATGGTTTTAAGCTTCCCTTTATTCTTTAAATAATAATACCACTCCTCGTTCATCTTTGCAAAATATATATGTTCATGTATGTATCAACTTGACATTCCTTGATCAGCTAAGTAGGTTATTATTGGATTTTCTATTGGGTTTGGCATGCTTTGTTGTCTCTTGGTCACTTGTGAAGGTAAATAAGCACTGAAACAAGCAGGAACAAGTCTGTGACACAACGATTTGAGGATATCAACAAAGCAAATCAAATTAGCATCAAAGAAAGGTAGGCCATCTCTCTTGTTCTACTTTTCAATTATAATCTTAGAAGATGTCTAGTTGATTATCAGTTCACTTGCTAAGCCCACTCATTGGGCTAGAGGGGCCATCTTTTTCCATAGAGAGGATTAACCTTGTCAACACCTCCCCCTCCCACATACTAACCCCCATAGCTCCCACTTCCCTCCTCTTCCTCTCCCCATCCCCAAAAAACACATACCCTTTCCATATCCCTCTTGCCCTCCCTCACACCATCCTTTCCTCCTTTTATCCATCCCACCCCATTTTTACCCTCTTAGCCTCTCCCTCCCTCCAGTACCCCACATACTCTTTGAATCTATCCCTCTTTTCCCACATCCCTTAGCCCCTTTCCCACTAGCCTCCCACCCCATCCCTCCGTTGCTTCATTCCCCCCCTCCGTCACATTTTCCCCCTTCGCCAAACCCTTTCGCTCCTTCCTCGTCTCCTCCTTTTTCGTTCTCTCCCACTATCTTAAGTAAGCAACCTACTTCCCTCCGCTATACTCTCCCCGTACACTCCCCCATCCCTCCCTCCTTTCTCTCCACCTCACTACACCCAACACTCATCTTTCCCTCTACCTTCCTCTCTCTCTCCCTATCCCTATACCTAACCCTTCTCTCTTCGCTTCCATTTCTCTATTTTCTCCCTCGCACACACCCTCTAACTGCACATCACCACACTTCCGCATGCTTCGCCTCACCCCTCTCTCCCACTCTCTCACTCCTCCCCCAACAAATCCCCTTCTTGTCTGTCTTCTTATCTCCTTCCTAGTTCTCCTGATCTCTGCTTCTCCCCCACCCTTCTATCCTCCTTCCTCTTTTCTCTTACCCTCACCATCCCCATACTCTTTCCCCTTCTACTTTCTTAACCTTGCTCCCTACTTCTCCATCCCTCCCATTCCCTTGTCCCCCCATAATATCCACCTTACCTCCCACTTCGCTCCCTCCACACCCAAACAAACTCTCACTCTATCCATCCTTCCACTACGACATGTCATCCTACACCTTAGCTCAACCAGTTTCCTTCCACATCCGTCCCACCCTGATCCCCCTTCTCTAAGCCCTTTTTGTCCCCTTCCTCTCCTTCATACTTATCCCTCCCTCTTCCTTTCCCATACACCACATACACTCACCCCTCCCTATCCCTCTCCTTCTCTACACCACATACACTCGCCCCTCCCTATCCCTATGTATGCCCGTTGGAACATAATTTCAACATTTACAAAGAGAAAAAAGGTTTCTCATCTTTCCTTGCTCCAGGAAGATCGATGCGGACTGTTAAGCTAAATGACAAACCTGGCAACAGGCAGAGCATAATATATATTATAGTAACCACCTCACCATTTAGATTCCTATGTATGTGGGGGAGTAATTACAATTTCCAACGCTTATTACCAATTTTAATGTTTATTTTGTTGAGTACATTTTGTGATGGGCAGAGACTTTTTCCAATGGGAATCTAACAATTGGATAATCAGTCGGAACAACTGTTAGATGAGAACAAGTGGCCCAAATAACATCGGGAGAGGACCAGAGATAAACAACTTTGGATATACTTGACCGCCTACCTTGTAAACTGCTGAGAAAATTCACATTCTGCAACTGCTCAAGGAATAACAAAAATGAATAACTCCACAGACTCAAAAGTGGTCGTGGTCGAAGATTCTTTTCATCTAGATTAAAAAATTGAAGTGTAAAAGAAATACAGAAAGTTGAGTAATACTAGTAAATAACAATGCAAATAAGGTGATACAAACCGACAATTAATCTCTGTTACCGGAATTATAGAAAAGAAAACGACGATGAGAAAAGTGAATATTTATCTACCTGTCGTTGTTCCACCTATTCTCTTTTTCAGAATTTTAAGACGAAAACATGCAAGTGTGACTGCCATTGCTCGCCAATTCATTCCTAGTAGGCCAGCAAATCAAATAAAACAAGAAGGGCTGCGGGGCAGCTAGTCCCTGCCCCAGCCCACAGCGTATAGCCTGCAGCAACAGTTTCAGTACCAGAGGCAGGTTGGCGTTACAGTTTCAGTAGCAGAGGCAGGTTGGCGTTACAGATGACTTGAATATTGAAACTTTTGTGCTCTGGCTGAATTGTGCACTGTAGGGTTCAGTAGCAGAGGCAGGTTGGCGTTACAGTTTCAGTAACAGAGGCAGGTTGGCGTTACAGATGACTTGAAGATTGAAACTTTTGTGCTCTGGCTGTATTGTGCAGTGTAGGGCTGCGGGGCAGCTAGTCCCTGCCCCAGCCCACAGCGTATAGCCTGCGGCAGTAGTTTCAGTAGCAGAGGCAGGTTGGCGTTACAGTTTCAGTAGCAGAGGCAGGTTGGCGTTACAGATGACTTGAAGATTGAAACTTGCACAGCCTGCACAGAGATCTGTTGTGCTCTGGCTGTATTGTGCACTGTTGATTTTTTTACAAATTTCATTGTTGTCAAATTTGAACATGATCATGGATCACGTGACTAACTTGCACAGCCTGCACAGAGATCTGTTGTGCTCTGGCTGTATTGTGCACTGTTGATTTTTTTACAAATTTCATTGTTGTCAAATTTGAACATGATCATGGATCACGTGACTTCAACAATTTCGCAACCCATTCAAATATGGATGGCATTGTCAATATTCCGATGGCTCCATTCCCAACCATCTGTTCGGTAGACGAAACTGCGGCGCTAATTTTGGCACGAACGTTGATAGTTATCGAGGTAAAATAATTTCCACGGTAAACTATACCCAACCGACAAAACGTAATTAGTAAGTTAGTCTCCGGTTCCATATGGTTGAGTTCAAATTCCATCTGCTCAACTGATTACAAATATTGCTTTTTAATGAATCAGAAAGGCGATCAACTTTTTTACCCAGCACAGGTAGGCTAAAATGGAAATAGTTTTAAAAATGTTCCATTGACCAATAATGATGTAAGAATAGAATTAAAAAATGAGTTCCTCCAGCTATGTACCAGCTAACCATAGCACGTGCATCCCATGCAAGCTATGTGTACACATGTCCCCGGCATCGTAGCTAAACCTAAAACTCATACAGGCGAGAAGACAGCGAACAAACTGAGATTTAACCAGAAGCTCAAGATCACCATATCGATTTGCTTCTTGGTGTTCTTCTGTACGTTTCTGCTTCCTCTACTGAAATCCACGGTTCTGTCTATGCAAGGACGACATATTAAAGGAAGCACTGGAGATTTCTGTGGTTATGCAGCAGGAGGCCATCAAGATGGGATCAGACACACTTGCTTCTCTGTTGTCGTCATCACTGGTCATTCTCAAACGGTAAATCTGGGAACCAAAATCATTAATCTGTATGCTGCCTGTGGTAATATGGGAGATGCGCTTATCTGGGTTAGACTCTGAGGATTGTCTCGGCACCAAGACCAGCAGAGAAGTACTCATTATTGTGAACGTCATGCAGAGATTATGCACAAAATTGTGGGAATTCTGCAAGGAGGATCTGAGCAGAGTGACTTTCCCTTTAAAAGTGGGAGTTGCAATTACATTATCTTCTCTGTTGGTTCTCTTCAGGAAACCATACGATGCCTTTGGAACGAATGCAATATGGGTGATCATCACTGTAGCAGTTGTGTTTGAGCATACTGTAGGTCTGTGAAGCTGGGAACTGAGAAACCAATTAAAGATCACAGATTAGGCAGATGATTCTCAGGTCCAGGTAAGGGGCATTAGATATTTAGTAACAGACTTTGAATCAATTCGTAAGTTTCAGTTCTAGGGTTTGCATAACCTAAATAATTTTGGAGATTTTCGAAAATTTATATAAAATTTAAATTTAAATAATAAAAATAGAATCTCAATGAAATTGAATTATCAGATTTTACTTTAAAACCAAAATAGTAAAAATCCCATTCTGTATAGTCCTAAGACACCATGCTCCTCACAATCGCAGTATGTAGTTATTGTCTAACAGATGAAATTCGTTTGTCAATGCTTACTAGTAATTCCTTTTTCAACTTCTCCAACCTAGATATATCAAGACAAACATATCCCAAAAGTAAAATTCTTCTCCCAATTGAAATGTTGAAAATATATTTAGATGTAGCAATTCTTGCCTATAAATTAATTGTCACAGTAAATATTCATTAGCCTTTCATATGTACTGAATGCTCCTAAAGGGTAAACATCTTCAATACCAGCAAAACCCAGTTTACTTTTGAAGAAAAAATGGTAGTTTATTTACCTATTAGCAACATTGCAATTTACAAAAAGCGAATAATCATTAAACAGGGAATAAAATTGTTAGCCGAAATATTTTGAAGCCAGTATTTTTTTCTCTCCATGGTTATTATATACCTTTGATGCCACAGAAGCACACTGTACAATACCGGCATCACCCCCGCAAACCATGGATTCAACGAATAGATCGTTAGCCCTGTACTGGTGATAAATCAAAAGAATTGCATGTAAGAAATTATGGACAAAAAACAAATTGACAACGGAAGCAATTATGGAGAAAACAATCAAATTATTAATGAATGTTAAATACAGTTTAAGAAAATCCCACCATCGTCAAAGTTGCAAATCCCACTCCAACTGAAGATAAAAGTTCTAGTTCTGTATTCTTAAGATTAAGATTTAAACCCTGTTATCAGGGATTATCGAATTACAGAGTATTTGTGACCTTACAGGACTCGAACCGTGGCACGCCATTTCTGTAGTGGATGAAGCCAGGGAAAACGCAGGCGTTGGCTGTGCGATTCCAACCAGGCGAGCATGGAATGCTTTTTGCACATCGAGCATATTCAGATACCAGGTAACAAACGTATAGCTTTACTGTTCGGTATGGCTTTACTGTTCGTGGTTCCTATCACCTGTTCAAACAAATTCAAACAAATTGAAATAATTAGTAGAATAGACCCCGATCATCAACTTAGACTTCTGCATGAGAAGAGATGATAAATAGGTAAATTTGTTTGCAGGTCAATGGCGTTCCTTTAGCAGCAGATTCCTCTACTTCGGCTTTAGCAGCAGATCATTTTAAGGCAGGCCGTTGTTCTCATGCAAATTAAGGTTTTGACACCGCACTGCAGGGAATGTTGACACGGCAGGCAGGGGAATGTTGACACGGCAGGGCCGACACACTTATACTTTAACATAAGTACATAATTCTTGTTAGTTTTGTTAACATTTTATGTTACCAGATTAATGCTAATGCAAACATAGAATTAAACTGAGTTCATGAAACTGTTAAATGACTTGATCACTTTTACTTGTCTTAAGTTTTGAGCCCGTATACCTGCCCGTATGCCTCGTTTTGAGGCCAAATAAGATGAAAAATCCATTCATTGGTTAAAGGAATAAGAAAATATAAAATATCGTGCTGCATTTCAGCGAACTTTAGTTTAAGTTATATAACGTCGGTTGATTATCGTGCAATTTGGTTGGTTATAGTGCCAAAGTAATGTTAGATTTACAAATCGATTACTATAGTCCCTGCCAGCCCGGAAGGGTAGGGACTAATAAGTTAACAATTTTAATTCAAAGTTTAAAATGTGATGATAGTATAATCACAGTTTTTACTTTGGGATCTAATAGCTAAGAATATGTAACATGTTGAAGTTTAAAGAGTATATTATATTTAAATATTTAAAATCTAAAACGTTCTAAGTGAAAAAAATAAATTTAAAAAAATTTAATTAAATTTTAAAATCAATGATACTATATATTATAGTTCTTGCTTTAGAAAATAATTAAAGTTATAGAACATATCAGCATGTTATTTAAAAATGTTATTTAAAGAGATTTTGTTAATTAATTGTGACTTTAAAAATAGATGATTATGTTATTATTTATTACATTGAACATAAATTTAAATTTGATACTTGAACATGTATGTAATATTTTTATTTTGTATTAAAATATTTAATTAAATAGTCTGAAATAAATAGTATTTAGTGATGTTTAATAAATACAAATTATTATTAGATAATGGATTTTTTTTTGTATCATGGTGAAATTTAGTAACTAAAATATATAATCAATGTTACCACCAAAGATCACATAAAATTTCAGACGAGGAGACCGATGGCAAAACTGGTTAGACAAAGTAATCACTCTTAATCGTAATATGATGACAAGCTCATTGTGTTGCATATTGACAGAAGTGAGAGATTTGCCTACTTATGATGGGTTAAGTGAGGTAAATACCTTCTTGGATAAATTTGAAAAGGAGGTGTCGGAAAAAAACGCTTCCAGGCCTTGGGATGGGTACTGCGTGCTACACCCGCGATGTAAGGACCTGCGGTCCTTGGCACACCCATCGGCACGATGTGCGAAGTCGACTTGGTGAACGAGCGGCTTGAACGAAGAAGATGCGAGCTTAACCGAAGGTGCGAGGTAACAATGCGCATAAGGGAAGGCTGAACGAAGGTTTATATAGCATGGAAGCATGATTGGATTGCCCACGGGCTGACCTACGATTTATGCAAAGGCCGACTTACATTTGGAGGATTTGCGATGAGTAGGGGGTGCTCATAACGTGGAGGATGAGTCGGCTTGGGTAGCCTAACTCGCACTTCCACCCGTATATATAAAAAAACGCGTGGAGTCATTTGAGGCAACGAACTTCACTCATCATCCAACGAAGGAGAAGTGCGCAAGACTAAGTGTAGGCGCAACAATAGAAGGGAAGGCGCAAAACGGTGATGCGCCCACTCTTGGGCAAGGCCACACGGAGGTAACACGTTGTCTCGGTTTTGGGTGAGGGCACAGGTAGGAGTACCTGCCGGTTGGTGAAACCATGCGAAGTTGGTGAACGGTGGAACGTTGGTGAAGCCGGGTGCGAAGGAAGAGGGTGTCTTGGTGACTTGGTGGAGTCACTTGCCTGTCATGCACGAAACAAGGTTCGGTTGTGAAGTTTGGTTGGCAGCTCGTGTGAGGGTGTGCCCGCCCGACTTGGGCAAAGAATCTTGGTTATCACACGAAGGTGTAAGAAGATGTAAAATTGGCTAAGTATGAAACTTGGTGTTTCCAAGTATACTTGTAAAGCTTTGTAACATTAAAGATTGTATAATATATTATTCGGGAAGACTCATTGTTCAGGGAGTTGCCCCTCCCTTTATACTGTGCAATTGTGTTCCCTTTATACTGTGCAATTGTGTTCTCTTGTATAATTGCTGATGATAATGAATGTGTATGGGTGTTCATTGGTATAAAGGAAACATAATAATTACTTGGTTGCGAAAAACAAACTAAGTAGACTAATGGTTAGGCGTAGTCCATTAACATAAGTATTGGTGAAAAGAAAGTGTTCGGTGGTGCCGCACCTCGCCAAGAGTGGTTGAAAGACTACCACGTGGCCTGGGGGCATGACAATTGGTATCAGAGCAAGGTTGTTCGTGACGATGGTGTTGAAGCATTGAAGTTGATTCAGTGTTGAAGAAGCTTGACAGTTGATGACAGTGGAAGCAGGTACTTGCAAGTGAAGGAAGTTGGTTTCACATACAAGTGGAACAACAGCTAGTTCATAATTGCAGGGAACTTGGTGAATCTGGTGAATGGTGAAACAGGTTTAGCAGAGGTGAATCTTAGTTCTTGGCCCAAGTTGAACAATAAGGCATGGCAGGTTTGGAAGAATAAGAAGGGAAGCTCTTGCTTACCTTATACAGGTTGAAGTGGATGAAAGAAGAGAACCACCGAATTCGAGATAAGCTTGAAGTCTTGGAAAAAAATGTTGAAGATGAACTTCTTCAACTTGGTTGGACAATGGAGCAAGATGAAGTTGCAGATTGTGTTGACAAGGAAGAGGAAGTCATGATGATTAAGGATGTTACAGATGTGACAACGATGGAGGATGAACTTGAGATTGATCAAGTTGGACCAGGATCATGCAGTTTGCAAACATGGATGAATGAGGATACTCACATGGAGGAGCCGCATGGTGATGATGTAAGTACTGTTGATACTTGTATTTCACTTGAGCATTTGGTAGATGAACCGTATGCAGGGAAGAGAAAAGTCAGTTTGCTGATGCAAGGGAGCATCTTACCATGGATGTCTACAATGAGACCTTGTATGGAGAAGCAAGGATTGTTGATTGTTGCAGGACTTGTTGGGGTTGTTTGTGACCTTATGGTAGAAGGTGCAAAGGCCCGTGACAAGGGAGGAACATGATGATCATTGCGGAGGATTGGGTCAT
>APFE031071028.1:0-17605 GCA_000404065.3 Pinus taeda
TTTTATGATGTCAAACTTTATCAATGAATTAGGCTTGAAATCCAATAAGCCTAGGCAAAACACAATAAATCTAACACTCATAGTGGAGATGTTAAAGACACTTAAAGAAAAATTACTAGTTAAATAACACATTTATGACTTAAATAATGAAAGAAAATATGTATGACTTAAATAATGAAGAAAAAGTGTAGCAACAATAATTTATTATTTACTAAGTAAATATCGTGGACAGGAAATTTGAGACATTGTACGAAGTTTTCCTTGATATTGACTTTTTTATATCGACCACATAGAGAAAGTAACTTTTTGGCACATATTCAACACACTCAAAGATGCAAGGCACACTCTCAAGCCATATTCTCATTAATGTAGAAACTACCCCATATAGAAAGTAACTTTTTGGCACATATTCAACACACTCAAGGATGGGCAGACACACTCTCAAGGCCTCAAGCCATATTCTCATTAATGTAGAAACTATGTTTTATGGATACATTCAAATTGGTTAGAGTTAAGGATACTACTTCATGAGTTTGTCTATTTTTATTTTTTTTTGTCAAAATTATCTTTATTTGAATTCATATATTCCTTTGGATTCTATTTTTAATCCTTTATGATCATATAAGTTTTATTATTTTGAAATAAATTAAACTTAATTTTTCTCTTATTAAAAATATTATATTGTTTATATATGAGATTTTTTTAATTTCTTATGTTTTTATTTACATTATACATATATATACATATATTGTGAATATAATTGTATGAAAATATAATTCTTCTAAATTTTTAATAATTTTCACACTAGTTGATTTCAAAAAATTTAATGGAGAAAAAATAATTAGTTATTTTAATAATTTATATTTTTAAAGTTTTCTTTTGTGGCTAGTTTGTTTATGACTTGCAAGAGTATCTCTTGGCTAAAAGACCATGCCTTAGAGTTATCTATGTCATCAAAATTATCCAACTATTCCACTAGACTAGGTCCACAACAACCCTTGGCATGGATACATTTTTGCATACCTTGACACAAGGAGTATATTAAGAGAACACATATTTGCAGATTGTTCCATAAAATGAATGAGAAGAACTAGTGGACTTTTCAAACTCTCTTTTGGTGGGATTGTGTATTTTTCTTTGTGAATTATCAACCATTTTGGTAAGTCTTATTTATTGGATATTTTCATTATTTAGATAAGAATTTGAACATAGAGAACACTGAGAACCATAGGTCCAAATCTATATCATATAATTGGTAAGCACCACAACATATTTAATACGGAAAAGAAATGAGATAATTCAAACCCAAAATTCTTCAGTTATACAGGAGCATTACAGCTTCCAAGTCATCAAGATTTTTGGAGATAAAACTCCAAATGAGGTTTCAATTTTGTAAAGGAATTGTAATTCCTTAATTGTAAATATTCCTCGTTGTTTTAATTACTATAATGTAAAGAAATTGTAATTACTTAATAGTAAATATTATTAGTTCTTTTAATTACTATAGTATGGTTTAAGAAAAAAGATATGGATAGGAAATATTTTGTCCTTAAAGGAAAATCTAATTTACCTTGAAAGCATGAGAACTTTATGGAATAAATCATGAGAGGTTTAGGGAATTAATGAGTGATTTCATCGACCTAGAAAAATATCTTTTTATTCTAAATTTGTATTTAACAATTGCAATCCTATGAGCAAATCTAATGACCAAATAAATGTATAGTCAGGCTCATACAGATAAACAAATGGTTTTGAGTATTTTTGTATGTACAAGTTTTGTTAATGAAATTAATTTTTCATATCTTCTATCTACAAAATGTCCATGTGCACGATATTTGAAGAATTTTTAAAATTTGGAATGGGTAGAATTATGTGCTTATGTGTGTGAATTGGGTAGGGAAATCTTACTGAAGATTTAGTGAAATTAAATTTACTACATGTATCAAATGGTAGAGGGTGATAGTATTCTATGAAGAATAATTATTCAGTGTGCTTATTGCAAAGAAAGATAATGGGTTCTCATGAATTATATTTTGATATTGAATGTGCATAGCGAATGCTTCAGGAAATATTGTGAAATTAATGAAAATGCATAGATCGGTATGGAGTGGATTCATGATATTGGTGCCAATTTGATTTTGGTATCATCATTCACAATCAATACAATTTCCAAAAGGTCAAAATTGAGGTACATCCTAAGAACAACAAATAAGGGTTTTGTCATAAAAAAGGGTTGAATCACCAAAAACATGCGCCAAAAACACAAAGAAACTAAAAGATTCTAAGGCCAAAAAAAAGATTATTAGATCCCCAAAGATTATATTCAAATGATGGACTCCAATTCAAATAGTTGATTACCAAAAGGTTCATTTTCACTGTCAATAATGTTATCATTGTGGAAATATCTAGTCTAACACTCTCTTCCACCCCATTGAAGTATATCAAGATGTGGAAAGTGTTACCTATGGCTTAGCTGAACTTGACAAAAATCCTCTTTTCCAACTTTTCTAAAACCCAAAATAAATAGTACCATCACATTAGGTCACCGAAAACTTTCTCGCAATATAAATTTTATCTCAATCCAACACCTATATTAAACTTTATACCCTTTTAAATTATGTCCAATTATAACTCTTTCCACATCTGGAGGATACTTCCCTATGGCACCCATGTGGATCGGCCACATCACCCAAAATAATCCATGTCACTCATAGATCCATTGTGGAACCTATGTTTTTGTGGTTTTTCCTTTGTGGCACTTGCTACATAATATTAATTCATGGGTCCCATTGGGTTCAACCCCTTCATGCAATTCAAAACTTTCATGATATATTCAACTATGGGGGAAATATAAGTGCATCAAAATTTTCACTTTGGTATACAAGCCTAGACCCCCATAACTTTAAACCACCACAACTCCAAAGGATATCCAGTCTCATGTAATTATTCCACAATGTTGAGCTTCACCCCAAATATATTGTGGTTCTTCCAAAATCTAGTTCAACACATATCAATACTTGCAAAAGTAATCACCTAAACGGGGCCAACCTTGAATACTCTACACTAATAATCCAACCTTGCACAAATAATCATGTAAGCGAGGCCCATCCCAGATACTCTACACCACTAATTTGACCTTTAAAAATAATCACCCAAGAGGGGCCTACCTTGGATAATTGTACACTCCATGGGGAAATTTACCCTTCTCAAACAATGCAAATGTACTAGCTATCCAGATGCCCAAAGATCTAGATATATTTTCTTGTCAAATAGATATCCAACTCTTTGCCAACTTCCATGGTTTCACAAGTTTCTCACCATGCCCTCATTTCGAGGACGTCCTGGATACATTTTCTAGACATGAGTGTATTTTCCGATTTGGTGTATCTAGATATAGTAGCTAGACTCAAGTGTATCTACCCATTATTTATATCCAGACATGTTGAATGAAAAAGGTCTAAAAAACATATTCGACCCAGATACATTATCCTTCCAAAAGCCATACCCCTTGATACAAGATTTAACTTCCAAAAAACTTATACTTACAAAATTTGATAACCTCAAGGAACTTAACCAAGGTTTCCCTTGAAGCCTAACTTTGCTCATACCACTGAACATTTTAGTAATGATACATAACCATAATATGATCAACTAAACTATCAAAATGCGTACTATTAGGCCAAAAAACAAGTTAAGCCATAGCTAGCACTACATTGTAAACACAAAAAAAACAACATAATATTATACCACATGATAACTCCCAAACAAAAACTTTCAAATCTATTGATATACCATACATTGCACCAAACATTTTCCTTTAATAAAAAAGACAGTAAAAAGTCCTAATCAATCATAGGTCAAACATATTCACATCATAATAGACAACAAATTTTCACCCATTGCAATAGTCAACTAAGAGACTTCAATCATCTGTGTACCTGATTACTTCCTCCTCTAGAGAGGGAGGTTGTAACCTTCAACAATGCAATGAACCATTATATTCACAACATGTTAGATTATAGGAATAACATACCATAATAGGTTGGCTGAAGAATGACGTAGGAGCATCAAAACAACATTTTTCTAGACTAAGAGGGGTCACAAAAGTTTCCTCATAAATAAATTACATTTCGGTAGGTTGTGAATTTGCAATGTGTCTAACTATAATTATATTAAGTTGATAATTTTTTCGTGATTGGACAAGTGGTAGTTTTTTAATTTAATAGGTGTAGGAGTAGGTATCTAGTAATTTTAGGCTCTCGATATATGTATGAATTCTAATATTTCTGTTGGTATACTTTTTCCATCTAGTTTTTGTATATGAAAATGTGTGTGTAATACGGTAGGAAGAGAGGTCTCCTAAAATTTGAGGGTTAATGAATTTGGGGAGGAAGAATCTCTCAAGTGCATTTTGAAAGAGAATATGGAAGAAGTTCTTTAAGTCCTTGGGTATATACCTTTTAGTTAAAGAATGAATATGGTGTTTTAAATGTCTATGTGTATCACTGGGAATCTTTCTCTGTGTAGGGTCTTTGTAGGGAAAAAATTATTTGTTTGTTTAGTTAATAATTAGCAATGAAACCCTATGAGGGACCCCAAAAATTAGTATGATAAAGAACCAAAAATGAATGAGTGGATATGTATGTATATTTTTTAGTATTCACTTTTGATTTATGTCTTATTAGGAAGTGACTGGTCATGCGTATGGTGCCTTCTATCTTGTCCAAATTTCTTTTCTAGTTTATTGATGTAGGAGTGTTGCTAATTCCATAAAAGGAACATTACCCAAGTTATTGGAATTGTACGATGCTATGTGTGTATCGGTGGTTCAAACTTTAAGTAGATCATGAGTATGTGATTACTAAAAGGGAGCACAGTGACCAACAAGGAATAAATTAAGAAGGGATGGACCAAAGGGGGATTGTTGAGAGATTTCCCCATTGATAAATGTGTATCAGAGTGTGTTTGGAGTTGTCGTTGATTTAACAAGGTATGAGAATCTCGAGGGTCGAATTATGATGGCAAATGTAGTCAAGGTGAGCGGTCCAATCATGTATAGAAAAAGCATTGGGTGATACCCGATTTGTAAAATGACTTAAGACTCTAGTTAGAGTCACCATTGGAACCAGACATGCACACATTTAACAAAGTGAATGGTGAGATATCTCAAGGGAAAAAGACTCAAATTAATCCATTACAAATCATCCTCACTACTACGAGTTTTGTTGACTCATTGATGCATTCTGGCTCAAAGTATTGAAGCCAACATTCGATCAAGTCAACATAGTCACTACGCAAAGGATTTGGGCTTGGATTGATGATTAACGCATTTTCAAAGAGGTCTAACCATTGGTTTAAGTCAACCAACCCATCATGTTTGGTCAAGGTGGAGCCATCTATAGTAGGGATTCATGGATTCATTGACATGCGAGGAACACTTAAGGAGAAGGAAGGCTCTGACCTTCGACTTCATTGTCAGATCCAACCTCCATTTGGCTTCAATAGGAACCTACTATATTGAAACATATGAAAAGCCTCCAGTTTGTTCTTTTTAGTTTGGTCAATTGACAAGAAAAGAGGAGGATAATTGATAAATTGGGACTAGAGTGAATGTCGAAGAGAGTTCAATTTGATAAAGGATCCTGTTATAGAAATTTCTACAAATCTAGCTCTGATATGATCTAGAAATTATGATGTAGATTTGAAACTTCTCATGAAGTTTTAATCAAAATCATAAGACACAAACATACTCTACTTCTTTGTATACATTAATTCACATTCTAGAACAAAGATATTAGACATGCAATAAGAAATCACACGCATGCAAAAAGTATTTTTCCTGGGGAAAGAAAACTTCTAAAAAACCCCAATTCCTGCTTGCATTAATCTAATGAATAGAAATGTATTACAATTTCTTTTCTCAATTGAGAACAACTAACAATTGCATAAGTTATCTCTCTTCTCACTGAGAAATTCTGAACCAGACTTAGTCAATTTATTTCTCTGCTTGAGCCCCTATTTGCTTGCATTGTTCCTTGAAGAATTAGGCCCCTATTAAATAGGAAATTCCTCTAATTCATTGCGCAATTCCCAAGTACGATCAACCTGACCTCATGCAACATTGGTACACTCGACTAGTTTACAACTACTGGTTAACCGTTGTGGAAACTCCACCACAACTGGGCAACTCAAGTTTTTTGCATGTATATGCTAATTGTTAGTTGATTGATCAGTTAAATAGATGATCTATGAGTTAAATTGATGTCCCACTACTTAAATGACCACAAAGTTGTTTTATTAACATTTAGAACTAGTTTAACTGATTACAACTAAACTTAACTCAACTAAACTTTAGGAATCACTACATACAGCTAAACTTCATTCCCTTAACTTAGATTAACTAAGATAGACTACTATTTTTTAGGAACCAACACAAGCAAGCTAAACTTAAACTCATTAACTCAAATTATGTGTTCTTAACTGAGTGAAATGATCCATGCCACCTCAGTTAACTCCACCAAGTTGGTTTTTGACGTGGAATTTTTAATTTCCTCAATTTTAACTGAGGTAAAATCAATATTGCAACTTTCTTGCTACATTTTCAACACTCCCTCTCAGCAGGAAAGGGATTATTAGGCACCCCTATCTTGCACCTATGTAATGTAATTCATGAAACACCTCTCACTCTTTTTGTTGCTACTGCAACATCTGGAACTAAGAAGAAAACAAAAAAAAATTGAATGAGCTGTGTTTGCAACTGTTTACAGGAAAAATTGTGTTGGTGCTGACTCTACTAGTGAGCCTCCTGCTTAGCTATCAACAATCCTTTTCACTCCTCGATCTCTAAATGGTAATGATCCTCCTACTACTAAATATTGTGGGGCCCTGTAGAAAGGTAATGGTCCATAAGGAGAACACCTCAATGGAAATTGCCCAAATTTTTGTAACTATAGTACTAAGGATTTACATCACCCCACCTCACTCCTAGAGGTATAGTGTCATGTATGGATAAATTTGATCTACGTGTATTATCGTTGCTGCTGCTCTACTACTACTTATGTAATGTTGCAATACCTATTTCAATAAAGAGTCTCATCTCAGGGCCAAATGTTACATTTTATAGGATAGGTGGCTCATGGCATTTGGAATATGTCCGTTCAGTAATAAAGAGTTGCATTTTTATTTCCATTAGGAAATTATGGGAAGAGATTATATTGGGTGTCAATGTGAACTACATTAACAAAGGTGAATTCCAATGCTTAAGTCATGGGTTGCATAGGATAGAGAAAAATCTTGCCATGACCTAGCATTAGGTTCTTATCCTCTTACGTGGATGCATAACCCCCATACCTGACATCCTCCATAAGTAAAGAGAATTAGAAAATATTAGACCTCCAAAGAAACCTTGAATCATAGCTTAGTGCAAGATAGCACTTTCATAGTATTATGCTGCCAAGAGTGACCTAAAAGTGTTATTTCTAGAGTGGTTTGGCTTGTTGCTACAAACTCTAGTAGGATTTGAAGAGGGGAACCCTATAAGGCTAATACTAGACCAAGTAACAACAATGGGATGATGGTCCATTGTTAGTATAGCCAAAACACCCTACTCTTTTTGGATTTTCTCCAATGGGAGAAGTATATGTACATGAGAAGGTCACCGAGTAAGTATTTTGCGGCTCTATGGGCAAGGAGACATAAGGGGTCTTCAATGGAAAGACACAATTTATACTCAAGGATCTAAGAGGAGGAAATACACTTTCCTTGAAGAGAGACCTACTAAATGAAATATAATACCTAATGATTGATTGATGAGTTGATAGTGGGGATGGCCAAAGGCCAAGGTGAAGACAAAAGGGTTTCCAACAATATATTCCAACAAATCCAAGGTACAAGAAACCCTCAAGAAGCCCCCCAGTTGAGGCTAAATCCAAATTGGGCTTTGTCTTAGGGCAAGAAAATTTAAGGATAAAATTGAAGTGAATTCCTACCAAGGGGGTTGATTTTGAGGAAACTAACTATACCTTTAACATTTATAATCTACAATCCCAAAAATCCTTCTTCCTTAGAAATTCACACCATGTCATAGTTTTGACGCTGGGCCTTAAAGGGGAGGAATTAGGGAAAGAAAGAGAGATAAAATTTATGGTTAAAAATTTTAATTGATCACCTACAAGGACTAGTCCTAGGGTTACTATAATCTATGGGCTCTTAAAATTGATTTACTCTTGAGAATGAGTAAGGATATATGGATACCCTAACATTAGAAACCTAACCATGACCTTTCTAAGGGATAAAACTTCACTTGGGAGAACTAACATGAGATCTCCAATGGGATTATCATTCACATATCAAACTATGAGTAATGCATGCAATAATTTTACATAGTTTCCATTCAATTGATATTTACCAAATTAAGGGCTTCAATTTAACTTAGATCAACAATTTATTCCATACATTAGACATGAAAAAATAGAAATATGTAATAAACATAGGAATTACAAGATAATATGCATGTACAATCCAAATATTGATCCAAAGTGACATCTCCAAAGGAAAATAAATTCTAGGGAAAATTTTTACTCCAATAGATAACATATTTCCCATTAGGCAAGAGGTTGCAAATATCAAGGGAGGTTGAAATTTTGAATCCAAGTGAAGATGAGAATTCAAGTGTCTTGTCCTCTATTTATATGAAGAGAAATAGATAAATTAATCCTAAAATACCCTAATCAACAAGTACAATAAGAATGATGAGGTGGGTGACAAGTCAACCCACTAGCCTAAGTATTAAACATAAGAATTTTCCCACACATGTGAGTAGTTGGGCTAGGAGTGCTGACACCATCCAGTTGTAGGGATATATGAGAAATGTGTTAAGCCATTTTGGTGCCAAACTAGGTGTATAAGCCTTTTAAAATCATCCTCTGAGGCTTGGCACTAAAATCTATATTAATTCCCCTTTCTGGACCCCAATTTTTATCTTGGACCATAAAGGTGGTCTCATAGGTCTTCAAATAGCCATAGTGTCAATATTTTATCAAACATTGAGGACTTCCAAGATGGTGATAGTCCTCACATGTCTCAAGGACTGAGACCATCCTCATTTCGGCCATGGATTAGCTATTGTCCATCATGAATTGTTAAGCTAGATGGGGGTGCATTGGGTCCAAGTGCATCATCCCAAAAGGTCATCATGTAGGGAAAAGTGTCAACATGTTATGGGTGCTAGAGGTGCCAAAGGGTGTGTATGATACTCTACTACTACGTGGATTCCCATGACTCTCATCACTTCATCTATGAATGTCAATATACTTCTCTAGAGGTTGAGACCCTAGTTATAATGCCTAAGTCATGGTTGTGGAACCACCTAATAATCACATCACAAAGTCTAGAAAGCAACAAATTATTCTGTACAGTAATCATTTTTGCATCTAAGCAGACCAAACTTGAGAGTTATTAGATATTTGACACATGAAATAAGGCTTTCCTTCCAAATTGGAGGATTTAAACTCACAATGGTGTTTCCTCCATAGGTAGGATTGGCTAAAGGACAACCCTATTAGGTGTTTCTAGCCCCCAAGGGGAAGCGTCATTTCCTCAGTACACCGTTCAATTAATATGTGTCATGTGAGCAATCATAGTAATAGAGGGGAGAAGACTTCATAGCCATGTTCCATGGTCAAGGGGGCCAACATGATGGGGATCCATAAGGGATCAATTGTGGATGCATGAGATACCAACCTAGCCTTTGTGTTTCCACCCCTCTTATGTGCCATTTAATTTTTCATGATTTCTATTTATAATAATGTTGGTAGCTCAAAGGGTTAGAGCTTGCTTTATATACTGCATGACATTTTTACTATCCCTTGATGATGAGGCATCTAATTTCCGCTCTAGGTTGGGACATGCAAAGGGTTCTTTCATGATGTATAGGTGAAATGTGATCCTTAGGAAGCAGGCTATGGCCATAATGGGTGAGGTAGAGGTTAGGTGAGGATTTTTCCCTCATGCTAATGTGTATTTCCCATCCATATTTAGAATTTTTATCTTACTGTTGTGTCCATTATTTTCTCTTTCCTTTTATTCTAGATGCATCAACCACTTACGCGCAAGTTTCGAGCCCTACCTAGTTATGACAATGTGTGGGTGCCAAATATCAGAGAACCAATAGTCAGTTGAACATAAAAGAATGGAGGTGAAATATAGGGTTTATAATGTAAGATGGAAAGTGTTAAGTATGGAATTGGGATAGATGGGACACAGTATCTCAATCTAGAATTCCCAAGTAGTGTCGCTCCTATACTCATTGGGCCATTATAGTATGCGTATGGTTTTTGAATATAAACGCTGTTGAATGGTATGTGTATGGTTCGAAGGTTAAATGCGTTATGTTCAAAGTTGAATGGTACCATATGAATGCGTATGGTAATGCCATCCCATTTTAACACAACGTTTGAATTATGTGTAGTATCAACAGTTTATTGAATGATATCTCTGCGTGGGAGACAGATGTGAAAAAGGGGTCATGAATGCGTATTAACGCTGTTTTGTTGAATGAATCTGCTGTGCCACTCTGATATACTTGTATTGCTTTATACATTAATGTTGAACCATATTAACACTATTGAATGATGGTATATATTGAATGGTTTCCATTTGAATGCGTTGAATGCATTGAAGGGGCTCTGCGGTTTTATTTTGGTATACACTTCTTTTGTATATGCGTTGAACTGTCATATGGTATATGGTATTGAACTGAGTTTGTAGAATGGTCCAACGTATAGTCACAAATTTTGTGGAGTCCAGCAAAGTGTTGAATTTTTGAAGGGCTGTTGTGAGAATTCAAAACAGTAAGCGCTGGAGAATTCAATGTATGATAGCGTTGAATGTTGAGTTGATAATGCGTGTTGCAAGTTTGAATAAGGAGAGGTAAGTTTATTGTGTTGGTATTCGATTTTAATCAGAGGCTGGTTGAAATCGATAAGTGTTTTAAACTGATCTGCATTTTCCAGAGTCTTGAATCGATTCAATTTGTGTTGAGTTTGGAGGATAAAATGTTGATCTAAAACATTCATATGGTATATGGTATAATAAGCATGGGCATTTGATTTTATGAGCTTGTTAAGCAGATTGGGAAAACGTACATTTTTAATATTTGGT
Source organism: Pinus taeda (assembly GCA_000404065.3). NCBI lineage: Eukaryota > Viridiplantae > Streptophyta > Pinopsida > Pinales > Pinaceae > Pinus > Pinus taeda. Next base: position 11,161 of record APFE031071028.1, read on the forward strand.
GCAGAATTAATGAGTCAGAAGGCGGAGTCCAGAGATTGATTCAAATGGGTAAGATATGATGGTGGTTGCATAAAGTTATAATGCATGTAAATGATATATGATCGTATTAAATTGCCAGACTCAGTCTTAATGCACAGGGCATTTGTTTGGTTGAAATTTGATTGTGAAATGAAATCTGATCTTAAAAGGCGCATGTACAAGATTGGACTTTGGATTGAATGATGTTTATTTGATATGAAAGCATGTAAACGGGGATTAGAAATGTAGATTGTAACTTGGGATGATTTGTATAAACACATGTGAATGTTGGTGATTAAAGAATGAGGGAATTAAGACATGGGTATGAATAAATGAAGTATTCATCATTTTGATGCTTGAGACAATAAACTTAAAGGAATGTCATAAATTTTTATATTGAGGGAATCTTTTCAACCAGTTGAGCAAGAAGGTGTGTGAATCTTCAACAATTCGTTTGTCTCTTGACTTAGATATATCTGAAGAAGTGTTGGTGTAGGTACTTCAATTAATTATTTTATTAATTTCGATACTTGCATTCGAAAGGAAGATAATCCACAAGGGTATTGCCTTTTGATAGCCATCATTTCTGCTTTGAAAGTGATTATGCTGGGGGTTTTTTGGGAATGACAGAGTTCAATGTTCATAAGAATTGGGGACTATTTATATTCTCTAAAGTTGCAGCAATTTGGCATTATTTAGGAGTTCAGTGGAAATTTTTTCAAGCCAAGACTATCCCTTGTAGATCAAATTGGTGTTTTTTCTTAAAGGTTGTTCATATCAGAGATTGTTATTGAACTAGATTGAAGTTGTTGCCAGGACAAGTTCCCTTGGATTCGAGGCTGGTACATGAAAATATCTTTTTGAGGCCTAAATTGCTTGTAGCTTTGTTGGAACTGAAATTCTCAGGTGAATTGAAGAAAATTCATTTTTGAATGAGGAGTCTATTTTCCGAATATCACCATTCTTTATGTGTTGAATCTATTGCAAGCTGATTGATTTGAAGTTGTTTCCATAAGTTTATATAAAAGAGAAATTGGTGTCCATCTTTTCCTCATTGTTTTACTATTTTTTGAGGTTAAAAATGGCTCCAATTGGTGCAATATTAGAGTTAGTGGACAATATAATACTCTCTACTATGGATAATACAATCAAAATCAACAAGGATTTTCTCACTGATATTCATAGTTTTTTACAAGATGTACATGAAAAGATTGACTTTTTACAACTTGAATCTCAGCTTCAGCAGGAAGAATTAAAACAAAGGAATCATCATTCTGGACATGTTTCTGTTCAGAACATTGAGACTGCAACCCATCAGAAGCAAGTCAATAAAGCAGATTTAGTATCCAATAAAGCAGCAGTTGTACATGCAGATGCAGAAACTCAGTTTGCACTTCCCAAGCCCATCATCAAACTTTGGGAATAACTTTTCCACAACAAGCACAGAACTGGTCTTGGATATGACAAGGACTTGTCGTTTCATATTCTAGACTAATCAAAGCCCATTGAGTTTCAAAGTGTTGGATTTATTCATGACAATTCACCTCCAGCTGTTCCAGATTCTACTCCTCTTCCACCGCAACAACAACAACAATAGATTGTGAAATGCCAACATTGTGATCAAGTTGGCCATTTGAAAGATCACTGTTTTGATCTTCATCCATGTAAGCACTATCATAAAACTATCCATCATTCACACAGATGCTTCAAAAACAAACATCCTGCAAGAACAAAGATTCATCTTGGATGGATTGCTTCTTGGAAATGGACATCAACAGCCAAGAAGATATTCCAAACACATGTCAGAAGTTGTTCCAGATTATTGAATAGTCTTGCAGTTTATTTTTCTCCATCATCTCACCTTGTATCTGACAGGGGGGGAAATGATGGTCATCTACAAGCTTCAAAGCCACATCAAGCGAGCCTGAGCCACAACTTGCCACACGAGTTTCAGAGTTGTAGCCAGATACAAAGATGCTCGTGAACATGCCTTAAGTTGGCAATCTGAGACACTTCCTCTAGCAGAAGACTTCAGCTTCTTGCCAGTTTCAGAAGAATTCCAGGAACAAAAGTGAGAACACTTCCTCTAGCAGAAGACTCCAGCTTCTTTCCAGTTTTGGAAGAGCTCCAGGAATTGCATTAAGCATTCCAGAGTTGTGGGTCATCCTCAAACCATCATAGGTTGAGACTTCCCTTTTCAGGTTGAAGTTATCCCTTTTATGTGGGGTGAGACCTCCCTTTATTGGTTGAAGGTTTCCCTCTTCAAAACAATAGGAGCACCTCCTCTAGCAAAAGACTTCAGCTTCTTGCCAGTTTTGGAAGAGTTCCGGGAACTGCACTAAGCATTCCAGTGTTGGTGATCATCCCTAAAACACCACCCTTTATACCAACATTTAATAGAGCACATTCAGCCTAATGCTGCCATGCATTTTTGCACATTTCGTATTACAACTCTCTTCTTGGACTCATTCATAACCCTTCGGATTAAGGGGGGGAATGTTGGACACCTCATCCTCAATGGGTTAGTGTTTAAGCTGAATAGACAAAGTAGTCCAAGAGACCTTCGGATGTGGAACCCAATGGTCATTAAAATGTACTATAAATGTATATCTCTTGTTAATAAAATTGTACCCTCATGATTTATCTTTCATATTTCTCTTGCTGCCCATGTGTGTTTAACATATTTGACTACCTCAAATCTTAACCATAGTTACAACATGGAACCTTCTATATTATTCTTCATCACATTCAGATGGCTAGGCACTTTTCCATGAATAATGGGGGCTAACATGGTATCCTCTTGAATTATAAAGGTGAAAACAGGAAGGTCAAATTATGAGTGGTAGAAATTTTGAATATATACTTTCATTGAGGATATTTTTACACCGTTGGAAAGGTACATGTGGGAAGAATATGAAAAATGATACATCGCTAAAGTGAAAAAACTTTTACCCTAAATTTTTTTTTGATGCATAAAAATTCTCCCAAAATGTTTCAAAACTTGATTTACCAAACTAGGACTCACCAATAAAAATGGCCCTATGAGTCGATTCATCCATTTTTTCCACCATTAGAGAATTAATATAGATGAAAAGTAATATAATGACCCAATACAACCATGAAGAGGGGAAAGAGGAATATTTGTGTGACCATTGAATCTTCTCTTGAAACCTAAGTATGTAGTAGTCACTGATCAAGCTCATGAGATTTCATTGAAGAGCCACCTCAGACATACAACTCTCCTTGATGCTGTCAAGGACATGATCTGAGTGACATAATGGGTGAGATGGTTGGCCAAGCTACATGTGATGATAATTAAGCTCAAAAAGGAAAAGGAACAATCGCCCATTATGCTTAACCTTCATGGGATCCAAATATGACTAAGGGGTGATAATGGGAAGATATAAAGATGGCCCTAACACATCAACAATATTATCTTCCTTATCATCATAGATGATGCAAGGTAAGGCACAATCCTCTTTTTATATAAGAACCAAAATCCCCTACCTTCAAGTGGATAACTTGGCCTATCCTTCAAAAAAATCTAATGAGCTTCATCAGATGTTTCCTATTTTCTGCTATCATCCTCAATGGTACAACTAGGGCCATGCTGGTAAAGCATGAAGAACAAACCCCTCTCAAAGACATAAAGGGGTTGATAATTCTTCTCCATTATTTCTCCATCACGTTGTTATCACTCAGGTTGTTCCCTGCTTCCTAAAGGGAATACGGCCGAGGTAACCACTGACCAATCTTTTAGCTACAGGTCCTAGCCTACCTGCAACCAGAGAGGGCTCTCTCTTTATAGTTTAGCTTTGCTGATGAATGTTTTAGGCTAGTTATGGTGCACTGTTTGTTTGAATTTGGTGGGTTGGTGAATTCAGATAGAACTGAGATACATATTACAGGATAGTTTGTTCCATTGGGCAATGGAGTTGAGGTATTTGTGCTTTCGAAAGTGGATTTATGAAGACAGAGTGTTGCTGCAGAGCAAGTTAGGAATATGTGAAACAATTTATCAGATTTGATAATGAAAATTATGGAATTAGTGAGTGAAAGGAAATTAAGAATCTTTCACTATGCTAAATGAAGAAGCATGAAGGTATTGCTTAAGAGCAGTTAAGAATTCTTAAACAGTATTCACCATGATAGGATAAGTTCAGACATGAGTAATTAAGAATTCATATCTATGGCTAATCCAGAAGAAAACGTATTTAGAAATAGAGATTGAGCATAGGGTGTTTGAAACAAATCCTAGGCTATTATTTTTCTCTACTTACTAAGATTATGAAAACATAAGAGTTACGGAATACACAGGAAACACATACACAGTTAAGAGAAACTTATTGATTCACCAAATGACACAGGAATTCTACAACAAAAAAGAGCTTTACATATCCATATTCAGACAGCGTCGGAACCAGAAATCTCCATCAGCAATTTGTATTATCAAAAAGTCTCGGAAATACAAAAGATCTCTTCAGAAAGAATTACACTACAACCGACCCTCAATGCGTTCTGAGGGGATATATATACAAAATAGGGTATAAAATATCTCAGTAGAGAGTTATTTTGCAATAAATTTCACCACCAACTCTCTTACAAAAAGTAAATGACAACATAAATATAGCATTTAATGCTGAGATAACTGATATTTTTCTGTCAGTTAGATTTGACTTTATGGCTCTGGAAAGTAGGCTGTAGCTGTGCCTTTAACTCCGCGTTAATTTAGCCTGTTGTCTGGGTGCATTGCTGAGTCACCTGTACGGCTGCTTGCTGTACCTGTATTCTGATCTGCCTGCTGAATTGTAGACTTTGATTTTTCTCAAAAAAGGTAAAAAGCAAAGTGGAATTATCTGGGCAAAATCTCCAGCATTGCTTGCCACCAATCAGCTGGGGGTAGCTGATGCCTCCTCATTTTTACCACTATTTCATCTGCCTCTGTATGTCTGTAAAAGTTTGGAGGGACTTCGAACAGATGATTTATTTCACGTTCAATAAAGAACAGATTTTCCAGCTTGTCATAGAGTGATTGCCCAGAGGGAGGCCCTGCTTCTTCTGTGGAGCTGCTGGATGCAGTGATATGGTTTTCAACATAATTGTTGATCCTTGTCATATACTGATTATATGACAGCAGTTGTCCTATGCCACTCACTAGGCTTGGCAGTCCTTTGTCCTGTAGTATAGCCATTTTAGCTCTAAATTCATCTATCTCTGCCTTCATCTCCTGACACTTCCTCTCCAATGTTTGAGTAAAATTCCTCAAGGTCAATACCTTTTTGGCTGTGAGGATTGTATCTGTTCTGCTGCTTTTTTGTAGAGCAGCCAATTCCTCTCTAGTGTGGTTATTGAGGAAATGAATCATTCTGGTGGCCTGCTCAGGCATTATTCCCAGGGCTGTCCTGGCTCTCTGAATCTCCACATGAGCTAGATCTATTAGCTCAACTTGTTCAAAAATTGCCTAAATGGACCTCCAATGGTCCTGTATATATTGGCCAATTTTGGCCCAAATAGTTTTCTTTATTTCTGCTACGGTTTTACCTAAAATCAACTCCTTTTCCAAAGTTTTCACTTTGGCCTCCAAGGCCTTTATTTCTCTTTCCTTTTCTGCCACTGTCATCTTTTATTTGTCATAACTGGCCTCCATCTTGGCCAGTTTTTCCTTGGCAATATTTATTTCAGTGACTTGAGTTTCCAGCTCTTTAACAGCCTTCATCAACTCCTCCATGTCCATGCTGGATTCTGCTGCTGTTGTTGCTTCTACTATTGCTCATGTTGCTGATGTAGCTGTAGTAGGTGTTGGAATAGCAGGAGGGGTTGCTGCTGCTTGTGTTGGAGGGGCAGGTTCAAGATTTGTTGAAGCTTGAGGGGGCTGGGAGGCTGATTCCCCTTGCTTGTCCTACAGAGCTTTCTCTAATTCTGCCCCCATTTGTAGTATCCTTTGGTTCATAACCAGAAGCAGCTCCATAGCATTATCACCTGCTATTTCTTAATGCAAGCTTCGCTTTTTCAAGATGAATGGTAGGAGGCAATTTTGCCTGTCTTCTCAGTGCAGCAATTTATCATCCTCTTCTTCTTCATAAGGGCATCTAACGCCCTTTGGGTTCCTTGGAGTCATGTCCCCAAACTCAACAATTATGGTCACTCCAGAGTCTTTATTCTATTGTCTTTTGCAGAGGAGGACAGCCTTTCAAAATCAAGTTGCATGTTGGTGTTCTTCAAGGCTTCTTTTAGCTAATGGGCTAGCATTGCCCTGTCAGCAAGTGTTGCATACACCATTTTCCCAGTCTGTTTATGCAGCTCAATCTGATCCATGGGGTGTATGTCTTTAGAAAAGACCTCCAGGTTTTTCCTGTAGTAATCTGCTGTGGTCTTTGGATGTGGGAATTTAGGCTTCAGATGAGTGAAGATCATCTTTTCTTCCTTC